>PVLC010003568.1:49945-95643 GCA_004027655.1 Graphiurus murinus | reverse complement strand
GAGGAGGAGGAGGAGAGATTCTGATTTAAATTCCCAATCCTAAGAAATTCAGCACACTCTTGAGGAGAGAGTGGTGGTCACCTGTGTATGTTCACTCTGAATTCCTGCTCCCAAGTGAAGTTCCCTTTGATTTCTTCTCTGCTACCTGAAGAAGTTCTCTCTAGTTAAATTTAGCTAACCCCCAATTCCAACATGGCTCCTTCTGCTTCACTCCCTTATAGCCTTATTCTCATAACGCTACTGAGTATGTTACACTTTTCCTGAGGGTCTAAGGTTAAAAAATGGTGAAGAATCAGCTAAAATAATAATCACAAAGAATCCGGCATCACAGTCAGTAAGGTTTGGCATCAATTTCTGTTGCTAGACTTCATCCTATACTGGAGACTATTTCTGTTGACTCTAGAACCCGCTTTATTTTCTCATCTCATTTTATTTCTCTTCTAGTTCAGACCCCACCCTACAAAAGCCTCCCTGCATGGTTGCATGGGCTGCAGATTGTGCAACACAAGGGGCCCAACTGACATAGGCAAAGGTAGAAATAACACCCCTGGAATTTGTGTAATTTGGCACTTTTATTTTGTCTCAACCCCAAAGACTTCACTCTGTAAAGAAGAGGGAGTTGAAATTTTCTATCTCATTATATCTTATTACAATTGCGCATCATATTCTTTTTTTTCTGTAAGTTCTGTTTTCTGGAAGTGCCCCCAGAATCTACATTAGCATAACCAAAAGTCACATTAAAGCATTTTTCCCCAAACAAAAAAACACTTTTCTTTCTGAGGAACCCTACCTTCCTTCTAGGCTCACATTGCATCCATCTTCTAAAATGCAATTTTTCTGCCTGCTCCTTCTATTTAGTCCATTGAAGGATGGCACAGGTTCTTTCTAGGCCTTAATCAAACATACCTTTGTGAAGACCTCTGTCTCAGCTGTAACCCTGGGCCTTTTGGGAGGAAGCTTTGTGTATTGCTATTTCCCTGTTTCTGGGGCAGGCTTAGAAAACCTTATATTTGAAAATGTCCATTACCCTTAATGCAAGCAATTCTTCATATCCCTTACCACCACCTCACCTTGCTCCCAGTAAGCTGATTTCCTTTGCTAGTGATTCACAGAAGCCAGGCAAGAGTTTGCGATCCTAGACATTCTCAACCACCATGAGCAGTTACAGACAGACCTCAGTTGAAAAGGTTGAATTACAGAATCCATAGCTCACATTCATGTGATTAATTGTGGGAGATAGAAACACAGGGTAAGAACCCAGGCAAAAAGATCTCAGAGTAATCTAAATCGAGCTGCCAGTCCTGTAAACTTTGGGCAATTTACTTAACTTTCAATCTTCTCATCTATGAAATGGGAATAATAATCCCTATATTATAGGGCTATTATGAATATTAAACAAGCTAGTGTCTGTAAAGTTCTTAGCCCAAGGTCGAGAAGTAATAAGTTCTCAAAACAAAGCAGACAAACAAAACCCCCAAATTCTGCTATCAGTCTGTGCCTCTGAGGGGTCTGGTGGCCTTTCCTAAGTCTTAGCCAGTGAAGGAAAAGTCCCATAAGGATATTCAAAGGTGCGTGTGTAGCACATCCCTCTTGACAGAACAGTGATCCCAGACTATAATTAGTAGATACTTAAAGGGACATCTTCCTCTGGAGCAACTAGGAGAGTTGAAACCAATGGCAGAGACTCAGGACCTGTAGGATGTGCTTAAATGACACTTTATCAGTGAGGCCTTACCTGCCCACCCTATAAAACAATCCTGATTCAAGCCCATTTTATCCTCACCACTCCTTCTCCTTCCTTTCCCCTCCCCCCTTCTTCTCTCCCTCCCTTTCTTCCACGTGCTTATTGCCATATACTACATTGTATGGTTAACAATATACTATATACTAATATTGTTAAATTGTCTATTGACATCTCTCTCTACTAGGGAATATAAGTTTCGTGAAGGAAGGAATTAAGTTTTTCCTTAGTATTTAAAAAATGCATTTTTTTTTTTTTTTTTTTTTTTTTTTTTTTTTTTTTTTTTTTTTTTTTTTTTTTTTTTTTTTTTTTTTTTTTGCGGTACTGGGGATTGAACTCAGGGGCGTTCTACCTCCGAGCTATACCCCCAGCCCTATTTTTTTTTTTATTCTTTATTTTGAAACCGAGTCTCACTAAGTTGCGGAGAACCTCACTAAGTAGCTGAGGCTGGCCGCGAACCCGGATCCTCCGGTCTCAGCCTCCCGAATGCTGGGATTACAAGCGTGCGCCACCACGCCCGGCTTAAAAAATGCATTTTTAAAATTTAAACATTTTTAAAATTTAAAAAATATTTTTAAAATGAATCAAATACATTGTCTTTTAAAATTATTACCAGAACAAAACACAAAGGAAATATGAGGGACGGCTTGCAAATCAGGGAAAATTTTTTTTTTTAATGTCAGATTGTGGCACAAAGGACTAAACTATTGAGTACAACTTAGATGTTGTAAAATGTTAGAAATCTCATTAATCTCGTTACTGCCAGTTTTCATTTTTATCTACCTAAAATCTTTTAAATTAAATTTTGTAGTTGAATATAACTTCTAACTTCCCCCAAATATTTGCCTTTTATGCTCTGCATGGATATTTACACCTTATTTACAAAGGCAACCTTGCCCAATTGTGTGACCACGAGCACCATGCTGGGGTGTTAATACAGTTTGGATTTTCTGAGAAAAAGTCTGCTTTGTAAATTAGCCACTCCCCTGAATTTCACTTGGAATTCATCCAATTATTGACACTACTTAGTTTGTAAAAATTTCCTGGACTCAGAGGAGAGGGGAGCTGGCAGAACTGAGGCCCTGATATGCAGGGCACATTTACATTCAGAGGGAAACAGTGTCTGTTGAACTGTGTAACAGCTACCTATGTAGGAAATTCGAATGGTGTCCAAAGAGCAAATAATTACGGTGACCAAACTGATAAGCCAGTACCTGCGGAAGAAAGTACAAACTGAAGTTTCAGCAACAGGTGCAAGGCACATTGTCTTTTCTTTCCTGATATTCTTACTAAAGTAATAAGATAGGGTAATTACATGATAAAAATGCTCAAAATCCAACTGGAACTCCGTTACTCCTATCTGTTGCTTACTTGCTTTCTTTTCTCATATTAAAGGTGTTGAGATCTTTAGATTGTTACAGTTTAATTTTATGCAGCCTTTATCTTTTAGCTTCTATATCAAGGTATACTTAATATAGAATTTAATCCACGTCTGTCTCCACACTTGGCTATTTTTTCTCATGATGATCTTTTCCCAGATGGAGTCAGCTAGCCTTTGATTGTTCATGTCCTGGGGAAGATGAGCCTCATTTTCCTGGATTTGGGTTCTGCTAGATATGCTTTTCTCCCAGGCCAAGCTGCACCATTCATTGCCTAGGAAGTCTCAACCACTTGTTAGTTTGGCTTAAGGAATTTTTAGCAACCTGAACTTTAATTCTTTTATTATTTGAATACATTCACACATATTCTCTCCTAGATGTTTGATGATGATGATGATGATGATAGATAGATAGATAGATAGATCAATTGGTCTTGTGATTTTCTTCCTAGGTATAGACTTGTTTTCTTTTTTTTTCCTCTTCTAAGTTTCCTGTTTTAGTTTAAAACATTAAATGTTTGAATTTTATATTACAGCAAGTCAATTTTGGGGGAAAGTTCTATATTGATTCAACATAAAAATAAATGCCTGCATATCTAAGAATTAGAGAAGATAGATAGGTTGAAAACTAACCCAAGATTGGATGCAATAGGAAGATTGATTATTTATTTATTTATTATTAATTAATTAATTAATTAATTAAATATTTGTACTGAAGGTTGAACCTAGGGGCATTCTCTCCCTGAACTACATCCCTAGCTCTTTTTTAATTTTAATTTTTGAAACAGGGTCTCTCTAGGTTGCTGAGAGTCTCACTACATTGCTGAGGCTGTCCTTGAACCTGCACTCCTCTTCTCTCAGTCTCCCAAGTACTGGGATTACAGGCATGTGTCAGCACACCAGCAGATGAAATATTTTAAAATACATTAAATTGATTTATTATATTATTTCCCACATCTCTTAGCTTGATAAAGAATTTATCTGATCATCTATTCCAAAATTTAATTGAGGAACAGAGATTATACGTCCTCTTGACAGTGCTTCCTACATTTGGAGACTTTAGTGTACAATATTAGACAAAAAAATTTTATGGAAATCCTGATAGTGTAAGCTTTGTGTAGGTTTCTTACGGTACAGAAAGAAGATGGAGTTTTGGACTGAATCTGACCTGTATTTAAGCTGAGATCGAGTTTTATATTAGTTCTGTTTGGAATCTTCCTTGAAGACTTGTCCATCATAGTCAAGTCCAGGGTTCACAGTTTCTAAAAAAGATTTTGGACTGTTAAAAAATATATTTTACAGTAGCACTTAACAGTCTTTGAGACAAATGATACATGTGAGATATGATGGATTTTTAGAAATTATATCAGCACCCTCTAGTTAGTGTTCCTTTACTTCTTCTGTTATAAATCAGGAGTTTGCAATTTTGACAGGTAGTTTTGTTTTTTTGTTTTTTTTCTGTCAGCTAAAACTTGACCTAGCCTGTTAGTGTAAGCAAACTAGAAATAAAGACTGTTTCCTAAAGTAGTCACCCTTTCCTTAAAATTTTAGTAGAGTTGCTGAAATTTTGTCTTTTGGGCTGATGTTCTCTGTGGTAAGTAAAATAGGTCTTCTAGCACATCTGGAATAAAGAGCTAATCAAAATACTTACTTAAAAGTAAATGTTGATCTCATAATAAATAAAGTAGTATTGTTAATTCATAGTATAGACAATATTTTAAAATAAACTAATGGTTAAAGCTAAGATTTTTAACATGAACCTGTAGTACAGGATCTAGA
The DNA here is from genome assembly GCA_004027655.1 of Graphiurus murinus. Lineage (NCBI taxonomy): Eukaryota > Metazoa > Chordata > Mammalia > Rodentia > Gliridae > Graphiurus > Graphiurus murinus. The sequence goes on along the minus strand of PVLC010003568.1, from coordinate 90,745 downwards.
CTACTGTCCTCATTACAGATAGTATAGGTGAGGGTGGGAAAATTTCATCATGTGTTGGAACTATCCATTTGTGTATTTGTTTGGAAATCTCGGAATCTTCTGGGTGAAAGTGTCTTTGGGGACTATCTATTTCAGTTGATATAATTTACAGTTGATGGGATCTTTGGGAAAAATTACTCCCAAAACTATTATGTTAATAAGTACAACATTGATATTCAGTTCAGGGCCAGGGAAACTTTTGATAGGAATTTCTACAAATAGTTGGCAAACTTTATATTCTTACTTATAGGCAGCTCATCATATTCTGTAAACAATTTTCTGTGCGAGTGCTCTGAATATAACACTTGGAACCTGTATTCATTTAGGAGAGCACTGGAATTATTTCAGTAGAAGAGATATTTTGGAATCTCTGTTTTAATAAAAAAGTATAATTTTACATGTCCTAGGATGTTGTGAACCACAACTTCAATTTGATTCACATTTATTTTAACCCACCCTCCCTTCCCTTCTCTTTCTTCCTTCCTTTCCCACCTTGCTTTTAAAAGGAAATCTTATTCTGGAAAACCTATTTCACTTTTAAAATAGAACTGATGCCATCATAAAACCCTTTTAGATTTGGAGAATTAAGTGCAGGCATTCTCTTGATTTTCTTACTACTCAATACCTAGAAATCTTCAATTTTCAAGTCTGTTCTTAGAACCTTTATATGTAGTTTTGAATATATTTATTATGTCTTTTCTAAAGTTGTATTAGGATGCTCCAAGTTAAATTAGAAGATTATTTTTTAGGAATATAACCTTTCAACATCTCCAAACTGCCCCAGAATTGATAGGGAAAGTTGGAATCAAGTATGTAGTTAGTAGGGAAGCATTTCATTTTTTAAATCTGGTTTCATCCAGAGAACTACAGTAATATATGCATACCCATGTTCATAGCAGCACAATTCACAATAGCCAAATCATGGAACCAACCCAGGTGTCCATCAACAGATGAATGGATTACAAAACTATGGGAAATACACACAATGGAATTCTACTCAGTAATAAAGAAGAATAAAATAATGTAATTTGCAAGAAAATGGAAGGACCTGGAGAACATTATGTTAAGTGAGATTAGCCAGTCACAGAAAATGAAGGGACATATGTTTTCTTTAGTATGTGTGAGACAGGGAGTAACTGGTATACCAGAGGGACTCCAGATAATGAAGGAGAAACCTCAGTGGAGCCAGGGAAGTGGTCTAAGGGAAGGAGAGGAGGAAGACTAAGGTTCATTATTGGAAATATTAACATCGACTGTGTGTACATATGTGAAAATCCCAATGTCAATCTCATTACTCTGTATGGGAGGAGGGGAGATGAGATGGGGGGGGCACCAAGCGCTGTGTGCATGTATGTCAATGTCAACATGATTTACATTATGATGTGAGACCATAATGCACCAATAAAAACACATAAAATATAAAAAATAAATCTGGTTTCACCATTTCTTCCAAGTGAGTATATGAATATAGACCCATCCTTATTGTAAAAGATTTTTAAATATTTCTATTTTTTAATTATAAAGTAAGGTATATTCTCTATATAAATTTTGGAAAATACATGAGTTCATGTGTAATGCTCTTTCTAGACTCAATATATCTTTCTTTTCTTGTCTCCCCGCATTCCTATATCAGTTGTAAATGCTATTAATACTAATACTAGCAATAATACAGAAAAATCATGTATATCCTTTACCCTACAGTTTTCTTTGATAGTAACATATCATGTAACTGTTTTTCAATATCACAATTGAGAAATCTTTTATTTTGGTAAAATGTACATAACATAAAATTTAGCATTTTCTCATTTAAGTTTATAATTCACTGGCAAATGCATTCCACCAACCATTTCCAGAACTTTCCATCATCCTTTACTAAACTCTGTTACCTATTAAAAAAATACCTCAGCTGGGCATGGTGGTGCACACTTGTAATCCCAGCATTTGGGAGGCCGAGACTGGAGGATCTGAGTTCACAGCCAGCCTCAGCTACCTAGTGAAGCACTCCACAACTTAGTGAGACACTATCTCAAAATAAAGAATAAAAATAGGGCTGGGGCTGTAGCTCAGAGGTAGAATGCCCCTGGGTTCAGTCCCCAGTACCACAAAAACAAACAAACAAACAAACAAACAAAACAACAACAACAAAACCCTCTATTTCTCCCACCCCCAAACCCTGGTAACTTCTATTCCATTTTCTATCTTTATGCATCTGCCTTTTTCAGATATGTCCTATTCATGGAATCGTATAGTATTTGTCCTTTAGTGCCTGGTTTATGTCATTTAACATAAACTATATTTATACTATGGCTTGTATCTGAGTTTTTTCTTTCTTGTTGATTTATAAGAGTGCTGTATATATTTTGATATTAATCATGTATAAGATATATGGTTTGCATTATTTTGTCCTATACTGGAAATGGCTGTGGCTTGTCTTTTAGGTCTCTTGAAAAAATCCTTTGATTTACTTGGTTTTTTTTTTCAAGAGTTGTAAGTATTAAGGAATGAACTCAGGAGGATCATTCTACCTCTAGGCTATTCCCCTAGCCCTATTTATCTTTAATTTAGAAACAGGATCTCACTAAGTTTCTAACAGCCTAACTCAGTTGCTGAGACTGGCGTCAAACCTGTGATCCTCCTGTCTCAGCCTTCCATGTACTGGGATACACATGTGCCCCATCACGCCTGATTGATTTACATTTTGAACCCTGGTTTATCTATATTTGTCCAAATTCCACTTGGTTGTGGTGTATAATATGCTGCTCAATTTGATTTCTACTATTTTTTGAGGATTTTTGTTATCAATATTGATAAAGAATATTGGTATGTAGTTTTTGTGGAGTATCTTTGTTTAGTTTGTTATCTCATATTGTTATTTAGGAAATCTGCCTTCCATTTTCTTAGTTTCCTTTCCTCTATCTTTCCAAGAAATGATATTTTGGAGCTAAAATTTTGGAGTCATATTATATACGAAAACTTTTGTTCTTCCTTTACATTTTGTTATTATCACTGACAATAGAATTTAAGGTTGAAATTTTTCTCTATATTTGGCTTTTATCTTTTCTCCTCTAGAAGCTTGTTGTACATTGGGTCCTGAAATTTCTCAATAATGGGCTTTGATATGGGTCTATTTTTATCCAATCTGCTAAGCTTTCTGTGAGCATTTTCACTCTGTACTCATGTTCTACTACTATGGATAAATTTCTGAATAATGTCTTTGATTCCCCCTTCTATTGTTTTTCTCTGTAGAATTTATACAATTTGATGTTGGATCTATTGGGATTATCTTTTTCTCATATATTTCATTTTTCTGTCTGAAATTTCTTTAGCTCTACCTTCCAAATTTGCTTTTTATTTCTGCTATTATATATTATATTATATATTATATGTATATATATTATATGTATGCATATTATATGTATATATTACATATAGATATTATATTTAATATATATACTATATATTATATTTTTTGTTCCCTGAATCTCTTTTTTCCTTTGAGAAGTATTTTGCTTTTATGGCATGTTTTTAAATCTTTTCTTATCTTTCTAGTATTAAAATAGGTTTTTGAAAGTTTTCTTTCTACATATTCTCTGTTTTCTTGAAATTGCTACTCATTCTACTGGTTTGCTTAATTTTTAAATATTTTATATTAGTGGTTTTCCTCAGATATTTTGGAATCTTTGACTATCTGCTGACATGTAAGAACAACAGAGTTAGATTGAAAGTTTTGTGCTTAAAATTGTCCTTGGAGTTCTATAGCTCTAGATTTTGGGACTTGAGCTGATCACATATCCCAGGAAAGGATCCTCCAGCCTCCTTCCTGTAAATGGAGGACCTAGCATTAGGGATAAAGAATGATTTCAGAATCTATAGTGGTTACTTTTATTTAATCTGTTTTAGTATATTTTTCTCTGTTTACTGTGCAGAGATCTTTTTTTTTACCTCCTAGATTTTTTTTTTTTTTTTGGTAGATGAAGTTTTTTTGATTGGCTGTGTCAGGGTCCAGGTGTGAAATCTGGGTATTCTACTGCTTCTTAGGTTATTTGACTTGATTCCTTTACCCTTATCTATAAAGTACCTGGTATCACCAGTTCTGTAGTCTTTTAGAATTTAGTGATATCAGTTTTTTTGGTTCTTATTTTGCTGATTATTATTTTACTACCACTAGGACTCAATTATTGATCTCTTATTCCCCTCCAATTACTTTCCTTTACCATTCTTCTTCTTAACAACCAGTCTATTGTTTTTTTTTGGGGGGGGGGTACTGGGGATTGAACTCAGGGGCATTCTACCTCCGAGCTATACCCCCAGCCCTATTTTTATTCTTTATTTTGAAACCAGGTCTCACAAAGTTGCGGAGTGCCTCACTAGGTAGCTGAGGCTGACGGCAAACCCGAATCCTCCAGTCTCCCCCTCTGGAATGCTGGGATTACGAGCGTGTGCCACCACACCCGGCTCCAGTCTATTGTAATAAATTGACTTTTTTCGTCCTCTTCTTTACTTTCCAGTGCATTCTAGTCTGGAACCACATCCCTCAGCTCTCATTAAAGACACTTCTGTTTTGAACCAATAGGCATTTTTTGGTCTTTGAATTATTCAACCTCTCTGAAGATTTATCCCAGTTACTTATTCTTTCCCTCTAGTTTGTCTACAACTTCTCTAAAAGCTCTGAGTTTTTCCTACTTCTATGACTTCTTCTCATTATTCTCTTTATTCTCATTTATTCTTCTCATTATTCCCTCTTTTAACTGATAACATTCAAGACTAGTGATATCAGTATATTATTTGTGTATATTTCATATACATGTAGTTTTATATTTCTATCTCTACATATATGTGTGTATATAGAGAGCTATATGTATGTATTACATGCATACATATTCTCTGTTTTCTTGAAATTGCTGTTTATTCTTTGTGTACACACACACACACACACACACACACACACACACACACACTTATGAAACATATGAAGTCTGTTTGGACACAATATTTTGGATGATTTGCCCTACAGTGAAAGAGTAATTTTTAATTTGTGAAAGTGTAAAAAACATACCTAAAATGATTACTGTGTTCCTTTGATTTTTTAAAAAAAAATATCAAATGGTAAATTTGGTAGTGCTGGATTAAGGCTCAAAAATCTGTAGCTTTTTAAAATAATGACTTAATACTTTATTCCCAGATTGAGAGTAATGAAATACCAAGTGATGGAGTTAGCAGACATTGGCAGGTTACACAATGTTCTCCTTGTAATGGAAATGGTGGATAGTATTATATAAATGTACGATAATACTTGACAAAAGGTAATAATTCTGTTTTCTTATTTGTAGTGATCATAATTTCTTCCATAATGATGAGCAGACTTTTAGACTGGCAATTATTGAGAATGTTAATAAAATAATGATAACATGTGAGGCAGTGTAGCCTCTAATTTCAAATGCAATTTAATAGAAAATATTAAATAGAAATTTTGTAAACTGATAGAATTCAATTTTTAATGGGTTGAAATACAGATAGGAAGAAATGCCAAGACAGATTAATAGTGTTATAATAGCTGATCCTTTTAGAGCAGACTGCATTGTCTTCAAGATATATGCCTATTAAAATTTTGGTATTCTAATTTTATATGTGACAGTAGTGCTATTAACATAAAAATATGACTTGATTAATAATGTTAGCTCTATGACTAACTTTTTCTCATAGAAAGAATTTCTAAGCCTACTATTTAAGAGTCTCAATTTTTAGATTTTAGAAATAAAAAGATTAAAGTTTTCTAGTTGCTTTTAAAAGGAAAATGTCTGTTGTTACCTTTCTAGATTAAGCATATTGGTGTTGAATTTCATCTTCCTGATAATAATTTTATACGACTCCTGTATTTTTACTCAGATGAATTTGGTTTAGAAAATGAAAGTAAATGACTTTAAGAGAGATATATCCTTTGCCGTAAAGGGTTGGCAATAGAGTTGACTTGAAGAATTGTTATCATCTTTGAAATGAAGTGTTAATGCCAGTAAGAGTTGTTTAGAACCTTCTTTATAGTTACTTATTTGAATTAATGTAATGTAAATATATCTGTACAATAGTGAAGATGAATATAGTCATTTAAGTGGCACATGAAGCATCTGATTCCTATGTTAACTAGAATGAATAACGGTTTTCAATTAGTGGATTTTCATTGCATAACTTGATACATTTCTGAGTCTATAGGGAGCTTCACCTTCCCTCTATAAGGCTTATAAATGTCATACTTTTTGATAAGGTCATTCTGGTTCTTCAGCATTTAACACCTGAAGGGAAGTCTGATATTCTACTGATTGGTTACTGAACTTCACTCTAAGTTTATGACTGATACAGTGAGGGGGTTACTCTTTAATATGTAGTATTTATTGATTTAAAAACAAAACTCTTCTGGACAATTATTAATGAATTGAGAGTTTAATTCAACCTTCATAAACTATTTAAGTGAAGCACTTAGTGATACTTAAACTCACTGTAGTATTTCACTTAAAATGAATCCCTGAGGTAGAGACTTTTAAATTATAAGAAAGTTACAGTTATATGCATGTATTTATTTATTTTACATGATGCCAGTCCTTTGGAATTTATAACCAGAATCATTTCGACGGCCTTTAAATGTGCATGGTACTTGACTATTTTCTTCTTGTCCATGGTCTTGTGAGATAAAATTTTTACAAGTACGAAATTAGATACAAATTTTATTTTCAAGAAGCATATATACGAATACTATATTTAATATCTCCATGAGAATAAAAAAGTGATCTCATAGAGATATATCAGATAATGATCAGATACTTGAAATTTAGGAGATCGAAGATGGTTTCAAGGAAGAGTTGCTTTAAACAGGTCATTGAAGCTGATACAGGTGGGGTTTTATCCTCATAGTAGACTTTACCATGCTCTGCTCATCTGAATATTATTCCAGCTGTGGATAGCTACTAGTGTGCTGATAGTTTCCCAAGCCATATACAAGAACCTCTCTGCCTCTCTGCTTTAAGACTTTCTCTGGCACCAGAGATGTCTTACAATACTGCAGTTGCCATTGGTCAACAGAGAAGTTGACACCCCCATAGATATCACTCAGCCAGTGGGAGAGGGAAAGATATGTGAGTGAACCATCCGTGTCCTCCAGGAGTAAGATTTGGTGATATGACCCACATGTTTTCCCGAGGGTCCTTAACAGGATTGTGCTCTGGTGACCCATAGTTGTAACCTGCTCTTTAATGTAGCCATTATAGTATTTTTTTTTCGATTCTAATTTCCATAAACTTCTTGAGAGCACTTCTCAAATAGACTATTTACTCCTAAAATCTTATCCCAGCATTTGCTTCTGATGGAACCCAAACTAAAACAGTTTGGTAGAGACGGAGAGTGAGCAGAATGGGTAAAGTTGCATGGATTAAGTATATCGTCAGTGAATGGCTCAGTTTAAACTGGAATATCAGGTTTACAGTTCTGGGGAAGTAAATTAGGTCACATGGAGTTTATGGGCAGACTAAGGATTTGGAGCTTTACTTTAAGCATTGCAGATTTTTTAAAGAGTTAGCAAAGGGAGTCGACATGATCAGAGTTCTACTTTCATGTAAGGCTCTCCGGCCCCTCACCCAGTACTAGGAGGTTAACCCAGCGCCTCATGCATGCTAAGAATATACTATATCACTGGGTGACATCCCAAGACCCAGAGCTCTGCTACCAAATAGTAATCTGGTAGTAGTCTTTAAAAGAGATTAAAGATGGGAGAGACAGAGTTTGGAGAGCATCTGGGAGACCATTCTATGGTGTTGGTGAAGCAGTAACACAAGTAGAATTAGGAAGGTTGGTAAATGATATATTCAGCAGCTGGTTTGATGTAGATTATTATGGAAAAGAAAAACATTACAAAGAATACATATTTTTGCATCCTTAGTGAGAATGGCAATGCTTTATTCAAAACAGAAGATACTGGAGGAGGAAAATATTTAAGTGAGATAAAATTACTTCAGTTTGCTTCTGTGACAAAAATCTGTCAATTGTATATACAATATTCATTCTCTTTTTCTTTTTCAGTGTCAGAATGCTCATTTTATTTAGAGCTGTACAGTATCCAGCTAGCAATATTTCCCACCTTCCCTTGAAGCTGATTGTAGCCATGTGACTAAGTTCTGGGTAATGTGATGCAAGCAGAAGTGTTGTGTTAGTCTCAAGGAAGGAGGCATAGAGAAGGAAACTCATCTGGAGATGAATCTCCTTTCACTTTGCCCTTGTTCTTAGTGGCTGTCATCTAAAAAGATGGAAGACCAGCAACAATCTTGGACTCTGAGGTGACTTTAAGAGTAGAAGCCAGTGATGGGTATTTATTTTATTTTTTAAAATATTTCTTATTGGTTCATTGTAATCATATGTCTTTGAGAGGTACAAGCTGGTAGAGGCATACATGCACACATCTCTAATTCAACCCTTCCCCAGTTCCTACCCCACTCCCTCCCCTCTCTGTCCTTCTCATGTTCAGTTTAGTGATTTACTTTGATGTTTGTGAAAGTACATCATTTGCATTAGGGTGTTTTCCTCTCACCCCTCCCATCCATCACCTTCCATTAAGTCACCTTCTTTGCTTATCTAAGGTTTTTCCTTCTTCGTATATGATCCCTCTTATGACCGACTTTCTCCCTAGCTTCCGCATATTAGGGAAAACATCTGATTTTTAACTTTTTGTGACTGACTAGTCTCACTTAACATAATTGTTTCCAGTTCCATCCATTTCCCTGCAAATGACATGATTTTGTTCTTCTTTATAGCTCAGTAAAATCCATTGTGTAAATATCCCATAGTTTTGTAATCCATTCATCTGTTGATGGACATCTTGGCTGGTTCCATAGTTTGGCAATTGTAAACTGTGCAGCTATAAACATAGATACACATGCGTTGTTCTCATAGTTTGGTTTCCATTCTTTTGGGGAGATACCCAGAAGTGGTATTGCTGGATCATATTGTAGGTTCATTTCCATTCGTCTGAGGATCCTCCATACAGTTTTCCAAAGTGGTTGCACTTATCTGTAATCCCACCAACAATGCATTAGGGTTCCCACTTTCCACACCCTCACCAGCATTTGTTGTTGTTTGTATTTTTAATAATTGCCATTCTAATTGGGGTTAGGTGAAGTTTCAGAGTAGTTTTTATTTGCATCTCTCTGATTGCTAATCATGTTGAACATTTCCTCGTATATTTATTGGCCATTTGTATTTATTCTTCTGTGAAGTGTCTATTTAGATCACTGGCCCATTTTTTATTGAGTTACTTGTTTTTTTAGTGGTCAGTTTCTTGAGTTCTCTGTATATTCTGGATATTAGTCCTCTATTGGAGGAGTAGTTGGCAAAAATTTTCTCCCATTCTGTCAGCTCTCTGTTGAGGTTCTTGATAGTTTCCTTTGCTGCACAGAAGCTCTTCAGTTTAAGCCAATCCCATGTATTGATTTTCCTTTGAGTTGCTTGTGCTTTTGAGGTCTTGTTGAGAAAGTTTTTACCTGTGCCTATGTGTTGAAGTGTTGGGCCTATGCCCTCTTCAAGTAGCTGCAAGGTCTCTTACCTAACTTCCAGGTCTTTGATCCATCTTGAATCAGCTCTTGTGCAAAGTGAGAAAATGGGGTTTATTTCCATTTTTCTGCATTACTAGTATTGCCAACATTGATTGAAGAGTCTATCTTTTTTACACTGTATGTTTTTGGCCCCTTGTCAAAAATAAATTCGCTGTGAGTGTGAGGATTGTTTCTGAGTCTTCTATTCTGCTCCATTGGTCTATGTGTCTGTTTTTGTGCCAATACCATGCTATTTTTTTTTTTATTACTGTGGCTTTGTAGTGTAGTTTGAAGTCAAGTATTATGATGACTTCTGCATGATTCTTGCTACTGAAAACTACTTTGACTATTCTGGGCTTTTTGTTGTTCCAAATGGATTTAAGGACTGATTTTTCTATGTCTGTGAGGAATGACTTTGGTAATGTAATGGGTATCACATTGAATCTGTAGATAACTTTTGGTAAAATGGCCATTTTGATGATATTTATTCTGCCTATCCAAGAGTTTGGAAAATCTTTCCATCTTCTAAGGTCTTTTTCAATTTCTTTTTTTTTGTGTTTTATGCTTTTCCTTGTAGAGGTCTTTTACTTCCTTCATTAGGTTTATTCCTAAGTATTTTATTTTTAGGTGTGACATGTGAATGGAATTGTTTTCTGGATTTCTTTTTCAGTGTCTTTATGGTTGGCATAGAGTAAAGCTTCTGATTTTTTAAGATTGATTTTGTACTCAGACACTTTGATGAATTTTTTGATTGGTTCTATAAGCCTTTTGGTTGAATTTGTTGGGTCTTCTAAGTATAGAATCATGTCATCTGTAAAAGGGATAGTTTTAGTTCTTTTTCTATTTGTACTCCTTTGATTTCCTTTTCTTGCCTTATTGCTCTGGCTAGAGTCTCAAGTACTATATTGAACAGAAGAGGTAATAATGGACATCCTTGTCATGTTCCTGTTTTTAGTGGGAATTCTTTCAGTTTTTCCCCATATAATATGATGTTGACTATGGGCCTATTGTATATTGCCTTTATGATGCTGAGGTATGTTCCTTCTATTCTGATTCTCTGTAGTGCTTTTAGCATGAATAGGTGTTGGATTATATCAAATCCTTTTTCAGCATCTATTGAGATGATCATGTGTTTTTCGTCTTTGTTTCTGCTTATGTGATGAATTACATGTATTGCTTTTTGTATGTTGAACCAGCCTTGCATCCCTGGGATGAACCTAACTTGGTCATGGTGTATAATTTTCTTGATATGGTTTCAAATGGATATTGCTAGTATTACATTTTGCAGTTTTGCATCTAAGTTCACCAATGATATAGGCCTATAGTTTCCTTTTCTTGAGCTGTTTTTGTTTGACTTTAGTATTAATGTAATGTTGTCTTCATAGAATGTATTTGGCAGCATCCTGTTTCTATTTCATGGAATAGATTGAGGAATATTATAATTAGTTCTTCTATAAAGATTTTATAAAATTTATTTGGAAAACCATCTGGTCCTGGGCTTTCAATTAATGTAAATTCTTTATTGTTGCTTCTATCTCTTTGATTGCTGTTGGTCAGTTTATGTTTTCTATATCTTCTTTACTCAATTTAGGAAGGTTATATGTGTCTAGAAATTTGTCAATTTCTTCTAGATTTTCCATTTTGTTGGAGTATAGTTTTTCAAAATGGTTTCTGGTGATCCTTGGATTTCCACACTGTTGGTGATAATATCACCTTTTTCATCTCTTATTTTGGTAATTTGGGTTGATTTTGTCTTTTCTTTGGTTAGGTTGGCTAGAGTTTTATCTATCTTGTTTATTTTTTCAGAGACCAGGTTTTGGTTTTCTTTATTTTCTGCATTTAAAAAAATTTTTCTACTTTATTAACTTTTCCTCTGATTTTAATAATTTTCTGTCTTCTATGGCCTTTGGGAATAGGCTATTCCTGTTTTTCAAGAGCTTTGAAATGTGTCATTAGGTTATTTATTTGGTGATTTTTTTATTGTTGTTACGTGGGCACTCAGTACTATTAATTTTCCTCTAAAATACTGCCTTCAGGGTGTACCAGAGGTTTTGATACATTGTATCTCTGTTTTTGTTTGTTTTTAGAAAATTTTTAATTTCTCCCTTTACTTTTTCTATGACCCATTCCTTGTTCAGCAGTGTGGTGTTCAGTCTCCATGTATTTATGTGGTTCCTCTGGGTCTTCATAGAGTTGATTTCTAGTTTCATTCCACTGTGGTCTGGAAAGATGTAGGAGATTATGTCAAATTTTTTGAATTTACTAGTGCTTGCTTTGTAGCCCAGGATGGGGTCTATTTTGGAGAAAGTTCCATGGGCAGCTGAGAGAAATATGAGTTTAGCTGTAGTTGGGTGAAATATTTTGTATGTGGCTAATAGGTCCATTTGGATTATGGTGTTCTTTAGGTCTGAGACATCTTTATTGACCTTTTTGTCGAGAAAATTGGTCTGGTGATGTGAGAGGAGTATTGAAGTTTCCCAGTATTATTGAATTGGGATCTATGTGTGAATTTATATCACTAAGAATTTATTTTATGGAAGTGGCTGCACCTATGTTTGGGGCATAATTGTTGACTATTGTTATTTCCTCTTGCTGAATTGTTCCTTTTACTAGTAAAAACTAATCTGCTTTGTCTCTTCTGATAAGCTTATACTTATAGTCTAATTTGTCTGATATCATAGCTGCTACTCTTGCTTGTCTTCGAGTTCCATTGGCATGGATTACCTTGCTCCAACCTTTTACCTTTAGTTTGTGAAAATCTTTGCTTATAAGTGTTTCTTGCAGGCAGAATATAGATGGATTTTGATTTTTAATCCATTTTGCCACCTTGTGTCTTTTTATTGGGGAGTTGAGGCCATTTATATTCCATGTGATTATTGAAATATTATTTTTTTATTTTTTAACATTTTGAGTTTTAACTTCTGTTTGAGGCAGTGTTTGTTCTTCTTTCCTTAGCTGTTTGCTTTCTGGAAATTATTGTTTCTCTGATTCTCGCATTTATTTGTTCTTCTTTGTATTTAATCTCTTTGAGTGTTTTCTCTAGTGTTGGTTTGAAAGACATAAATTCTTTCAGCTTCTATTTATCATGGAAGGTTTTTATTTCCTCTTTGATTTTGAGAGATAGTTTTGCTAGAGAGGAAAATCTTGGCTGCAAGTTTTCTTTCAGAGTTTGAAATATGTTGTTCCAGGCCCTCCTTGCTTTCATGACTTGGTTTGGGAGGTCTGGAGTGATTCTAATTTATTTGCCTCTAAATATCACTTGGTCCTTTACTTTCATCACCTTTAAGATTCTCTCCTTGGTTTCTACATTGGTCAATTTGATTATTATGTGGTGTGGTGAACCTTTTCTCTGATCTTGTCTAAAGGGGGTTCTATATGCTTCTTATAACTGTCTGTCGACTTTTTTTTTTCTATGTTTAGATAATTTTCTGATACTACTTCTTTGAAAAGATGGTGGATTCAATTTATTTCAACTTCTAATTCCTCTTCTATGTCTATTATTCTTTGGTTAGCTCTTTTAAAATTGGCCCACATCTTGTCAATGTCCAATTCATGCTGTCGAAATTTTTTTTCTAAATTATATACTATGGATTAATTTTTGGATTGGTCATCTTGTAAGAGCAAGATTCTGTTTTCCATGTGTTCTTATCTACTATTTATAGTTTGTTTTGATGCCTTCACTTCAATTATTTTAACTTTCATATTCTTCACTTCCTTCAGGCTTCCTTTTGACTCCTGTTCAGGGTGTCAGATTCTTTCTTTATTTATTCCTTTATTTCTTCTAGGCTCTCTATGAACTCTTTTCAGAAATCCTATATCATTTCTACTATTAAAGATCAGAATTGTTCTTCTGGTAACCCCTTCAATTCTGGGTTGGTGAGTTCTGTTATTGTGTGGTTGTGAATGCTCATTGTTTCTTTGCTATCTTTCCTTCCCATGATTTCCAATTTATTAAGTTTGTATCTTTGCTGCTTTTGCTAGCTTTCTCTCAATCTATAGGTTTTTTCTATTTTCTCTCTGTGAGTAGTTTCTTGTACTGAGTTGTAGTTACTCTGGGGCTCCTTCTGCCCACTGCAGTGGTGATGTTTATGGGTTTCAGGTGTTGAAGACTGGGGTCTTGTTTGTCACTTCTGGTATGAGGATTTGGCTCTGAGGTGTGAGCAGAACAACTTGCATTCTCTGTGTTTTCAAGTCTCTCTGTGATGTGGGATTTTGAGCTATTTCTTCTATCAGCTGAGGTAAGTTTATCTTTGGTGTCTGGCAGTCCTTTCTGGCAGTTCACCTCTCGAGTCCAATTTCAGCAGTAGGGATTTAAAGGTGTCAGCTGGTATATACAAGGGCAGGTTGTGTTGTATTCAATGGTGAAGGTTGGTTGAGGGTGGAGAAGCCACAGTAATGGGTGCAGGAATAGGTTAAAGTAGAAGATACGATCAAGTAGAATGAGAGTTTGAGTGTGATAAGCTAATATAAAAGTAATAATCTATGCTATAAGTTGTGATTTTAGAGCACATTCAATAGTGCTTCGTTTTGCTTTGCTTAAAAACCAGCATGGAATTCCACTAATTCAGGAGGGTTAATATACAGAAAAGCAGATGCTAAAAATGATTCATTTGGAGCACTTTGTGTATGAAACTTTTCTGAGTCTTCCACAATGAACTGCTATGAACTCCTTTGTTCCTCAGCTATCCCAAATTTTTGGACTATCAGCCACCATCATTCTTTGGTAGTAAATGACCATTTATTGACTCAAGTTGATGCATTTTACTTAATGATAATGGGGTGCAACTTGTAAAAATTGCCTTTGAAGTCCCACACTTTATTTAGAGCATAGAGAGATTGAAATAATTATAAACTTATAGACAAAAGATACATTTCCCAGTAATATGACTGCTAGAATATGTATATTAGGCAACTACTGTTTGTTGAAATCTCACTATATGTTTCCACTGGTCCAAATGCCTCATTTATTTTGTTTCAAAGAGTATGTCACCATCAATGAGTAGGACAGATTTTCTAGTTAAAGCACAACAACACATTTATGTCTTTAAATGGAAGAAGCAGTGTATAGCTGTACCTGCCTCCAAGGAAATTATAATTTTCTGGTTTTAATGAGAGAGGTGCAATAAGCATAATAAATACTGGTAAATGTGGTGTCAGTTAAAAAGACATAAAAATATCCATAGCAAAGCCCCAGGTAATTGAAGCATAACCTGTGCACAACTAGCAATGAATGTGTAATAAAAATGCCTTCAGGTGATTTCTTTCAAAAGAATCTTATTAAGTGAATAAACCCAAGGTTTTTTATTTTGCTTGACAGGTATTTAATTTTCTAGTGTGACCAATGATACAGACTGTAAAGAGAAAAATTGACTTTCTTGAATTGAGAACCAGATAAAATTTGTAAAACAAAACAAACAACAAATAAATGATTTTGGGAAAGAACCAAAGTACTTTAAGATAGAGAACTGCAGAGTAATCAGAGTCATAAAATTCAATTTTCACCAGATAGAAAGTTGGTCATTCCTAGCTAAAAAATGTAGCTGTTTTCATTTACCTAGTTCCCTGAAGAGTTAAGACTACCCACAAAACAGGAATTTTAGCAACTAGCTTATGGCAGCAGTGTAATGAAATAGAAAGAAAAATGGCTAGTTTACCTGCATATTCTCTCATCAAGGAAGTTTGTTAGTATTCTGCAAGAGTTTCTGGAGAATTGATTTGGTTGTATGTGGTTTGAAAGAGCAACATTTTTTTTTTTCAATCTGTGAAAGTAATTTCTGGAGGATTTAAAATAGAGAAATTTATCATATGATTTTTCTGTTCCCAATGTAGCTTATCTATGAAAAATGGCTTGCATACATAGTTAATGCTATAATAATATGGCAGAAAATAAACAATTTTTTTAACCATCATATATCACTGAAGATACATGCATCTAGAAGTTATAGGCAATTCATAGATTTTTCTAAATATTTAAAGTGTCATGAATGGCTGATCTTAGTTATAGTTATTATTCTTTTATTACCACTATTTTATAAATACAACAGATAAATGAACAGAAAAGCAATCTTGCGATTTTCTTAGCTGAAAAATATGGAACTCTTAATTTAAATTCTCAAATTCCATAATGCCAGTATGCTTCTACTTAACATTAGTGCAAAGCAAAGAGAAAAAATGCTATGGCATACCTTATGAAATAAGTACAGTAAGTTATCAATTCAAATGAGGCAAACTGAAATTTTTTCAAATCATTATGTTAGAAATTTATATTTAAGCCTTTCTACCATTTTTAAACTCACTTCAGTTTTCAGAAGTTTCACCAATTCCTGCTGCTGTCATTATACCCTGTTCCAGGATTATGTCCTTCTGTTGTGTACTCTCATAGCATTTCTACCTCTCCTTTCCATGAAATTGTTGGTTTAGGTCTCTGGGTTTGGACTTAGAATAAATACCTTGCTGGCCAGGTGATGCCATTCTTATCAATGACTTAAAGTGAATCAAGTACAGTGCTTCTTCAGTTCATCAGCATTTCCTTCTCTATTGATTCATCCCAGGAGCAAACAAACATGATATTACTTTTTCTTTTTTTTTATAATTTCTCTTTTGAATCTATATCCTCATTTGTATCTTCCTTACAATTTTTCATCAAAACTGCTTGAAATGGTTGTCCAAAGTATTTATTTTTATTTTCCCTTTTAATTTCCTCTTTTCTCCATTGTGATAACCCTTCACTCTACTGAATATGCTCCTTTCAAAGTCACCAGTATGTGCCAATGGTCAATTCTCATTTAAATATTTATATATTTCAGGGACAATTAATGTAAGTTCCCCATTCTTTCTCAGTTAAATCATTTTTCTGCTATAAGTTTAACAGCTACATATACCATAGTTCTTCCATGGAAGATCTGTTGGAAACTATAAATCACCTAGGGCTGCCATTAAAAAGTACCATAAACTTGATGGCTTAAAACAATGGAAACTTTTCTTTCATAGTTCTGGAGATCTGAAGTCTGAACTTAAGATATTCAAGGCAACATTCCTTCAAAAGGATCTAGGAATGCAACTGGAAAACATTATGTTAAGTGAGATTAGCCAGTCACAAAGAGTAAAGAAGCATATGTTCTCCCTAATATGCGGATGCTAGGGAGAAGATGGGGCATAAGAGGGTCTCCAGATGAAAAGGAGAGACCCTCGATAAGCAAAGAAGTTGATTTAACTGAAGGGGACGGACGGGGATGGGGAGACTTCCTAAGGCACATGATGTACTTACACAATTATATCAAGGTCACTTACTGAACTGAACTTGAGAGGGAGGGAGGGTGAGGGAGCGGGGTGGGAATTGGGGAAGGGGTCAAATGAGAAATGTATGTACATATGTCGTTATCAATTTGTACCTAACAAAGATGTAAGCTTACAATGCACGAATTATTACAATAAAAAAAAAGGAAAAAAAAAGGATCCAGGGAAGAAAATATCCTTTCTTGTTTAGGTTTTCTTTGGCTTATGACTACATCACTCCAATCTCTGGCTCTGTCATTACATGGCTGTCTTTTCTTTGTGTATCTCTCCTTTGTTTTTGCATTTCTTTCCTTTGTATTTCTTTTTTCTTTCTTTTTGCTTCTAGCCACTTTCAGAATTTCCCTCAGATTACAGAGATATCACAGGAAGAGCTCAAAGTTCCAGGCCATTTGGGCAAACTCTGGCCTATAACCAACTTAATCACAGTACAGACAGATGAGCAGTTTATCACCCTTGCCAGATGAAGCAGTGGGATAAGGGTTGTCTCAGAGTAGACAGCAATAAGGCTGTTCTGCCCAACAACCACAAACTCTTCCAGGTACAGATGATAAGGGGCATTTTCTCCCAAACTGGCCACAAGAGAATAGTAATTGTTTCTTCTCTATTAAGAAAAAGAAGCAAATTTGGGGGGAATATTAAAGTCCAGGTAATATGAAGAAGGCTTCCTTACACTTCCAACACTCAAAGCAAGATTCTACAAATCACGATAAATACAAAACTTGCAGCTAAGCAGGATTCAGAGAATAGAAACATCTCCATGGTCAGACCACATGAAAAATGTTGGTTTCTGTGTCAAACCTGGACCTGATTGGTTTCACAGTTAATCTTATGGCATCAATGAAATCTCCCACACTTCTCTTGACTTGCACGCTGACTTTCAGCCAAACTTGTCCAAGGTCCAGAAGGAATCTGATTAGGAAGCTCACAGACATGCCAACAGAACTAAGACCCATGCTATGGAACAGAGCAGGAGAAATGAGCCAAAGAAAAAAGCTCTGGGGCCACCTAATGAGCTTAAATTTAGTCAGAAACCTAAATTTACCCTTCAATTCCAGGTCCCAAGACAGAGGCATTCAAATGCCATTTCCAACTTAGGGTGAACATGGGGAGGACAATGAATGGAGGGAGAAAGAGAGAGGAAAGTGAGGCAGGGAAGATGTTTCTACCCATATTTTCAAGGAAAGCTCTCCAGGTCGATAGAGACGTGGGCAAAACAGCAAAAACCAATAGATTTCTAGAAGGTATGACTTACCAGTTTTCTATTCTCTGTGGATTTCAAGCCTGGGCTATCCAATTCTGTTCTGTGATTGCAGCATGGATGTAGCATATATTCTCTCTATGTCATTTCCCTCCCAAGTGGAATGATTGCAGGGAAAAGCACATTGAAGCAGCATTGCCCTGGGGCAAGTGGCTTCCTAGACCAGAGTTAAATGTCCCCTTGGATGACCATGGGAATCCAAAGTCTTTGTATTCAAAGCTCCTGTCACAGAACACTCTCCAACAAGATGACAGAGACTGGAGCAGAATTTCCAGGCTGTGTGCTTAGGCTAGTGCCTGCTCCTCCCATCCCATTCCTCATGGGTGACTGTGAGAGAGGAAGTGGCAAGAGGAGGCTCAGTAGAAGTGTGTTCTACTCTGTTCCTGCAATTTGTGGTAGGGTATGATACCAATGACAGTCAATACAGAAAATGCCAGAGAGAAGGGCCAGGCTACTCAATGGTGGGTGGGGCAGCATCTCAG
The DNA here is from genome assembly GCA_004027655.1 of Graphiurus murinus. Lineage (NCBI taxonomy): Eukaryota > Metazoa > Chordata > Mammalia > Rodentia > Gliridae > Graphiurus > Graphiurus murinus. The sequence continues at coordinate 72,101 of PVLC010003568.1, read as the reverse complement.
ACAGCTTCATATTGTCACAGGGCAAGTACACATCTCAGTGCAGTCTTCTCTTCTGAGGTCCTCTCCACCATCAGCTCAACAATTTCAGAGAAATGATATCATCATTATCCAAGAGACCCCCCAGTGATGGAGGGGGTGCCAAAGTAGTAATTCCAGGACAGAAAGACCCCAGACACCTCAGTGCAGTCCCTCCACTCATGCTTGTCATAGATGTCATCAGATACTTCTTGACATAGCAAGAAGCTCTGATGAGGAGTTGCATAGGCTATGAGGAGTTGTATAGCCCCCTAGCTCTGTGGGCTGCCCATCTCATTCATGATCATAGCTGAGGGAGTCATTGCCCACCATGGCTGAGATATAAGGAAATACCCTCACTTAGTGATTCTCTTCATTGGGGTGGATGAATACAAATACTTCCAGACCTACAAAGTTGGTCATATTTCCCAACACAGACTTGGCTAAATGCTTTAGATCCTTTGTATATCAAATTGCCAAACTATCCCCATGCAGATTCTTCTTCCCTTGTCCATGTATTTTGAGGAGTACCTGGAACTCCCCATCTCACAGGAAATATGGTACACAATTACACAAGGCACCTTGTTACTTTGCATATCTGGAGGCAGACATACTGGGCAATCACCATGGCATTACCTATCAAATTTCACAGCGAGGAACTATGGCTCCTGCCCAGGAAACAAAAGTGATATTTAGAAACATGCTAGATGTAAGCCGGGCGTGGTGGGGCACGCTTGTAATCCCAGCATTCGGGAGGCTGAGACCGGAGGATCCGGGTTCGCAGCCAGCCTCAGCTACCTAGTGAGGCACTCCGCAACTTAGTGAGACCCTGTTTCAAAATAAAGAATAAAAAATAGGGCTGGGGGTGTAGCTCAGAGGTAGAATGCCCCAGAGGGTCTCAGGGTCACCACCATCTTTCTCACTGCTGTCCCTTTGTTCTTTTGTATGTCTTTTATAAGGACAGTTCTCTTGAGTTTTGGAGGCAACACAAATAACCCAGGATAGTGTAATTTCAAGGTATTTACATTTACACAGACTTCTTTTCTAATTAACTTTCAAGGTTCCAGAGATAAGGATGTGGATATATCTTTTGAGAGACCACCATTCAGCTTACTGAATGATAACAATTCCAATTCTGATGTGTTTTTGTTTGTAATAGAGGCATATTATGTTAATATAATCAGGATGATAATTCAACAACTAATTAACTTTTTTATAAAATAAGTAATTGTTGAGTATCTTCTATGTATCAGGCACCATTCTAGGATCTGAAGAGATGATGATAATTCATAGAGTTGCAATCTAGCTGTGGGAGAAAGAGAATTATCCTTTGGTCTATGTACATTACTTAGAGTAAAATTCATCAGTTAATTTTCTAAACTCATAGTAATAATTTTAAACTTGTAATCAAATTGCTGAAATTCACAGTTTTATAAAAACCAGACATACAGAATGCAAAACAATCATTTTCCAGTTCATTCACCACCAAACTATATGTCAGATGTTTTATCCATGTGCTAAAGCAAAAGAAACAACAAAGTGCCAAAAGTCTGTTTAAATTTATATTTATCTGTAGACAAGTGATACAAAGCCATGCATATAGTGTGATTGTAAACACCCAGAGTAAATAAGAAAGTGATAGCATGATGAAGCTGGTTTCTTTCATTAAAGTTTTATTTATACCACATTATTAGTCTAGTTAAAATGAATACAAGCAATGCACTATCTATATCATGAAGCCAATTTTCAGTCAACCTCTATTTCTTTATAAAACCTCCTCTGTCTTTACCTTTTCCAAAGGACTTAATTATGCCATTTTCTCTGCTTCTCTAACTATGTATATGTAATTATTGTTAACACTGTATAGCCAGTCACTCCACCCCCACTAACCTCTCATCAAGCACCCCCGAGTTGTAATAATATGCTTTTTTATGTATGCTTTCTACTAGCCAAGGAGTTCTTTAAGAGGAGAGGCCTTGTCTTTCGCTTTTTGTTCTCTCAGAACTAATCACAGTGTATGACATGTAGTACATACTTAAAAGGTGAATTTAATTTAGTCATCTGTCAGCGTGGCAACTACCAGGAGCAGGATTGCTTGGATGCTGGAGGGCCTAGTTGTATTATCAAACTATCTAAGTTTAAATTCTTCCTTACCAATAGAACTAACTCAATGTCTTGCCTATGAGAAACAAAGAATAATAATACATAGACCAATGGAGCAGAATAGAAGACTCAGAAACAGACCCACAGGTTTACAGTCAACTGATTTTTGACAAAGGAGCCAAAAACATACCCATACTCTTTAACAAATGGTGTTGGCAAAACTGGTTAACCATATGCAGGAAAATGGAAATAAACCCCACTTTCTCACCCTGCACAAGAGTCAACTCAAGGTGGATCAAAGACCTGGAAGTTAGGTAAGAGACCTTGCAGCTACTTGAAGAGGGCATAGGACCAACACTTCAACACATAGGCACAGGTAAAAACTTTCTCAACAAGATCTCAAAAGCACAAGCAACTCAAAGGAAGATCAATACATGGGATTGCATTAAACTGAGGAGCTTCTGTGCAGCAAAGGAAACTATCAAGAACCTCAACAGAGAACCTACAGAGTGGGAGAAGATTTTTGCCAGTTACTATGCAGATAGAGGTCTAATATCTAGGATATACAAAGAACTCATGAAAATCACAGCCAAGAAAACAAAGAATAATAATAATAAAAGGCAATATATCTAGTATATTTAGAATATTGCCTAGTGATTAGTCCAATAAAAATTAATTATTATAAGTTGTGAGCAGAGGCTGGGCATGGTGGCACACGCTTGTAATCCCAGTACTTGGGAGGCTGAGGCAGGAGGATCTGGGTTCACAGCCAGCCTCAGCTACTTAGTGAGGTCCTCTGCAGCTTAGTGAGACCCTGTTTCAAAATAAAGAATAAAAATAGGGCTTGAGGTGTACCTTGGAGGTAGAATGCTCCTGGGTTCAATCCTTAGTACCATAAAAACAAAACAAAACAAAAATAATAGATAAATAAATAAATAAATAAATAAATAAATTGTGAGCAGAGAAGTAATGTGATCACATCTGTGTAGCTTTACATAATTTTTGGTAAGGGAAAGTAGTTAATCTTCTATGTGGTAACAAAAAGAATGCGTTTGTAGAAGAACCATGATTAATGAGTATCTGGTACATGAGATATTTTTTACAAGTTTGGCCTGGTTATGTTGGTGTAGCAAAGACAAAGTCTATTGTAGAAGTTATAGCAGCTTCATCTGAGCTTCAGAGGGCATTGGTATAATGGGACCTCCAGTCCTTTTTTGGGAAGCTTAGGAGCCCATAAAATGAGTAAAGAACCACATCCAGAGTCCACAGAAAGGATTGTCTCTATTCCTTCAAGTATCTCTTTGCAGATTAGAAAACTGTACCACTTCCTGGATTAGAAAACTGTACCACTCCCTCTCGGGGGATATAACTGTGTAGCCAGGCACATAGCTAGGTAAGAAGAGCCCAGGACTCGTTCCCTTGGCATTATACTTTGGAGCAGGGTACACCTGAGAAACTGCATTTCTGTCCTGGCCAGAGAGCACTTATGATCATAATAGATTCAGCCTAGCCATAGTAATATGTGTGTTATTTATGTCTGTATATATTTTGAATTTGGAGTGGTCTTATGTTTTGCTTTGATGAATAGAATGTGATAGAACCAACTTTATAGACAAATAATGCTAAACCTTAGATCTTTTAGCTTTCCGTTTACCCTCTTGGAATTCAGCTATGGGATCACTATGGAAAGTCTAGTCTAACCTACTGGAGGGTGTTAGGCCATTTGTAAGAGAATGGAAGTGTCACACCTGACAGCCAATATTTTCTGGAAGCTGCATTTTTATGACTAACCTTAGGCGATTAGAACAACTGCTGAGTCACATGATTGCTGATCCGCATGATCTTGAGCAATAATAAATGATTTTTGTTTAAGCCTGTAAGATTTGAGATGGTTTGCCATAGAGCAACAGATAACTGATGTAGCTATATAGGCCCAACTATTTATAATTAGCATCAGTGTTATTCATAAAATTGTGCAAAACCTGACAAATAAATGAATATTATTAGTTCACATAGTAAAATTGAAGCATAATAATGTTTAGGTGAAATAATTTACAATCCTGCTAAAAGGGAATACTATTGTCAGAGATATACTTTTATCAGAGACAGTTATGTAAAATATATGCATTATCATGTGTTTTGAGTTGCTAGAGTCTTCACACTGCTAAATTGAGCTCTTCCCTCTCAGTACTCATATTAAATATCTTAGAAGCAGCATTTGACAAAATGATTACACTTCTCTCCTTGAAACATATTCTTCCAGGCCACCACATTTGTCTGGTTTTCCTTAACTTTTCCTATTTGTTCTTTATCAGTTTCTTCTGGTTCCTCTTTGTATTTTCAGCCCCTAAATACTGGAGTTTCCCAAAAATCAGTCTTTGAGCATCTTTCCTTTTCTGGCTACATTCATTCCCGAGGTGATCTTATCCAATCCCACAAGTTTAAGTATAATCTATATGCAGATGACCTCAAATTTATATTTTTAGTTTATATCTGTATTCTCAATTTCAGATCCACATACCAAATGCCATTTTATGTTTTCACCTGAATGTCCAACTTCACATGTTCAAAATAAGCTTCCGTGGTCATTTCAATTAATGGCAACTCCTGTGCCATTAATTGGTTTATCTACATGTGGTTTATCTACAAACCTAGTCAGCTCTATCATCTATATGGGTATATATAGGAAAATACATGTACATACATCACGTACAGACAGGGATACATAATGAAAAATACATTGTTATACAATTTTGTCATTGTACAAACATCATAGAGTGTACTTACACACATTTGATGGTGTAGATACATACCTCGGTTGTATGGCATAGCCTAGTGCTCTTACACTACAAACCTGTTTAGCATGTTGCTGTACTGAATTCTGTAAGCAGTTGTAACATAACAAAGTATTTGTATATCTGAACATAGATGCATGTATGCTTTGCATAAGGTAACTCTAGTTACTATAACAGATGATATCTGCAGTGACAGTAGCTTAATACAATAGAATTTTTCTCATTTGCATAAATGATTTCTTATTATTTGGCTTATAAGTGGACTCTTTCTATCATGAAAACCTGCCATCATGCAAGTTTTCTGTGGAAAAAGGAAAGAATATAGAGCATTATTGAGAGGCGTTCTATATACAAGCTTGTGAATGCACATCTACTCATCTTCCAATGTCTGGAATTTAATCATCCCTAAGTGTGGGCAAGGCTAGGAAACGTGATTCTTCTGTATGCCCAGGAAGAAACAGAAACAAGTTTGGTGATGACTAATCCAGAGCCAGTGCCGCACTTTGTATTGTCTTCCTTTCTCTCTTTCACTTCTTATCCATAAACTTCTGATATTATTGATTCTCATCCTGGTTAGTGTTGGTTGAAATAATAATACTGAAGTTTTCTGATACTCACTGATTACATTTTAATTCATACAAACCTAGCAGGTAGGTCTGTTATTATCACTTTAGAGATGGGGAAGTTAAGGCACAGAAAAGTTACTGTGTATAATGTTATTAGCCAGTAAATACTGAAACTAAGATTTGAGACAGACTATCTGACCTTAGAGTCTCCCTTTCTAACCAGGACACTGTATTTCCTTTCATATTTTGTAGAGATAGAAAATGTTCCTCATATCATATCACTTTTCAAGGAGCCAAGATGGACCTAGAGGGAATTATTGGCTTTTGATTCCAATTTAGATAGCCTCATTTTGTTTTCTGATTTGATTCCAACATTTATATCCCTAAATCTTAATAATAATGACTTAATGTTTCCCAGTTCTATAACACTGCCCCCACATAGACTGACCATATTCTTTTTGTACACTTTTATCCTGTTTGAATTCTTTCAGAGTATTTTATTGTGGGTATTTTTGTATTTATAACTCCTCTAATTGAAAAATATTTCACCAACAAATAATGTAAGTGATATAGTAAGTATAATTAAATCTGTTGCAAAAATGAGGCACAAAACTAGTATAAGCATTCTAAATTCTAGTCTGACACCATCTATCAAAGTTATTTGTTTGGGAGAAAATAAGGCCTATAAATTGTATTCTGATGCAACAGATAGTTTATTTATATTTGAATCACCAAAATACAATGGATATCAAATACTAAATTGAGTTATAAGATATCAAGATATAGATTTTAAAGGAAAATATTCAACTAATGGATTCTATCTCCTCACCAAAGGTACTAAAAAGAGTCCAGTTGGATAGAAGGATTGGATCAGTGGAACAAAGAAGAGGTGGGGGTGGTTTTAGGGAGTGAAATATATACATGTAAATATGAATCAGTGAAACCTTCCATTTTGTAGAATTGAGGTGCACCAATAAAAAAAGAAAGTAAAGTGGTAGGTTGTTAAAGATTAGAGAGGATTTTGTGAGGACCATTTCCTTGGAAAATAGCATATGTGTTATTTGCCACCTGCCACGAGTGAGGAAGTGATTGTGTGTGTGTGTGTGTGTATGTTGTGTGTGTGTGTAAGTATGTGTTTATGTGTGTGTATGTATGTGTGTGTGTGGAGGGTGTGCTTATGTGCACATGTCCAAATGCAGTTACTTCTCTCATGCCTAGGCTAAAGGTGACCATTTTGAGAGTTCTATCTGGGATTCAGGGGAGCGCATTTAGCTGGTGTCTGATGCCCACCTGAATTATCTGGCAGTGAGAGACTAAAATAGTCTTTGGAAGCTAAGAAGAGTGCTGTGAATGGGCAATAACTGAACTCTGCTATGAATGGGCAAACAGAATGTGACTCCTGGGAATGGATATGGGACTCAGGGAAGGAGAGAATTCTACCCTAAGTAATTTTGACTTCCTATAGAGAGGGCAAAGGAACTTTTGCAGAGTTTTTGATTGATGAGTCATCAGGAAGCCAGGGGCTAGGGGGAGATGGTGGTGGTGGATGGATGCACCCACTGGAGGAATAGACTGGATCATCCTTGTCACTGGAGTTACAATCAAAAGGGCCCAGAGGGGGAGCATCTGAGGAACTCATGAAAGTGTGTGCGTGTGCATGTGCGTGTGCGTGTGCGTGTGCGTGTGCATGTGAGAGAGAGAGAGAGAGAGGGGAGGGGAGGGGTGGAGAGGGGAGAGGAGAGGAGAGGAGAGGAGAGGAGAGGAGAGGAGAGGAGAGGAGAGGAGAGAGATTAACTTAGCATTGTTTTCAGGGACTTCCTTGTATCAAGCCATGTGTTGGATCAATTGACAGGCTTTTTTATTTTTTTCTTAGCATCCATTAAATTCTTAGTACTATGCTTGGCAACAAAGAATTTGGAATTCAGTTGAAATAAGTTAAACAGTTTTTTTATTGCTTTACTGTTTTATGTCAGGCATTGTACTATGATACCATTTGAATGATACCACTTCAGGAAGTGAATGTCAAATATACTAGCCTGCACACACTAAACAAAGTGTTCATTATTAATGAGGATACAGAAAAGGGTAAAAGATCCTTATCACCTCACAGCTCACTGTATGATAGATACACCAAACTTCTAGGGACTTGAACCAGATTCACATCTTCACTGGGAATAGTTAGCCAAAGAAAAAATCATATTGAATCAACGTTATTTTGAACTTCATTGATTTTGTAGTTTTATTTTTTAGTTTATAACTTTGCTTTGGTTCTGTGATTGCATAGGTGTCATGAGCTTCAGAATTTTATATCATTTCAGTAGTATGCATTTCAATAAGATGTATTAAATAATTATATTTAAGACTAACCTTGGGACCCAGGAAAATTTACTCTCTTCAGTTTGAAAAATACTTGATGAATAATTACTACTGAGAAATGTTCAGATAGTATATGAAGGAAAAAAGGGTGATGGATGGGATGAAATTTCAAACCGATTAAGAGTATAAGAAGAGACACAGAAATAAGACTTGAAAGATGGTTCGACTAAAGCATAAAGTCTTTTTTTGTGGTAAATAGCAAAGGAGGCTATAGCATCCAGACATCCTCATATCACACATATTGTAATATGAAAGGAATTGATATGTGTTCATCAAGAGGGTAGTAAAAATCTGACTTGAGTTACACCCAAAACACACCCTGAGAAAATGATGTAGGTAAAGGAGTTTATTTGAGAGGTAATCTCAGGATTCACTGGAGGAAAGGAGGATGGTAAAGCAGGCTGCCTTGTGGGTCACTAGCATTGAGTCCCACTGGGACCTCTGCAATCAAATGTAGAACACGTACCTCTGCGTTATCCCATCAACGTACAGAGAAGCGGGCTATTTGTGCACCGCCTTCCTCTAGTATTTGGTTGAGGGATTTTCCCAGAGCACATAGATTCTGCAGCACTTCTGACATAATGTATGGAAAGCAAAGAGGGTCTGAGGTCTTAGAAAGTGATCAGGTAAAGCAAGGCAAGTATGGGCAGCCAGAAGGAGAGCTGTGTGCAAGGGAGGGGTAAGGCCAGGGGACATGGGAGGAGCACCCACTACATTTGCTACATGGTCTTCTTAAGACTACCAGTTCTGTGGGTAAAGGAAATGGACACTTCAGAAAGTCTATTGTTTTGACTTGTGCTGCTAACACTTTCACATTGAATTCTTTTTTTTTTTTTTTTTTTTTGCAGTACTGGGGATTGAACCCAGGGGCATTCTACCTCCGAGCTATACCTCCAACCCTATTATTTATTCTTTATTTGAAACAGGGTCTCACTAAGTAGCTGAGGCTGACTGTGAACCTGGATCCTCTGGTTTCAGACTCCCGAGTACTGGGATTACAAGTGTGCGCCACCATGTCCAGCTCAAATTGAATTCTAAAAAAATTCTGCAATATAGAGTTTCTCTCCATGTTTTATAGGGGACAGACTCATCCTCAGGAAACTTAGTATCTCTGAAGGTCACTCAACCAAGTTATGTTTAAATTAGAATTAAGTCAGGTTTTGAATCCATGTATTCCTGACTAAAGGCTGTGATCCCTCTGCTTACTAATGAAATAGAGAAAGTAGAAAGGGAGTTTGGAAACTTGGAGAATAGAGGTAATAATAAATTTAGATAGTGCTCTATTTTTCATTTATATCCTATGTTTATTAAGAATTTTACTTTTTTCCATATACATGTTTATAGCAGCACAATTCACAATGGCCAACTTATGGAACCAACCAGGCTGTCCATCAATAAATGAGTAGATAAAGAAAATGTGGTATATACACACACAATAGAATTTTATTTAGCCATAAAGAAGAACAAAATTATGTCATTTGCAGGAAAATAGATGGAACTAGAGAACATTAGTCTAAGTGAGATCAGCCAGTCTCAGAAAGTCATCACTTTCGGTCATCTGTGGAAGCTGGAGAGAAAATAGGAAACACAAGGGACTTCATTCAAATGAGGAGAGAACAGTAGAGTAACGGAAGGGCCCTGGGAGAGGGAGATGGAGAGGGGAGAATGGCTTGATGTTATGTTCATATATGAAGGTATCACTACCAATCTTATTAGCATGCATGGAGAGGGAAGACAAGGGAGGGGGTGGGATGTGTAGGAAAATACACCAAATGAGGTGTGCTTGTATGAAGGTATCAGTTCGAATCTCACTACAATGTATAATTACAATACACCAGTAAGAGTATACAAATTGAATTTTTTCTCATTCTAATTGCAAATACCCAATAATATTCTGAATTGCAGTATTTTAAATAATAAAATTCTTATCTCATCATGTGTTTATTTTGGAGATACATGACAGAAAAATCCTTAATGTTACAGGAAATAATTTTCTTAGAGATATGATTGGGTTTCTGATGGATGCTTTTTACACAGTCAGTATTAATGATGACATAACCCTATATTAATTTTGTAGGACTTTCTATTGTGCAAAATAAATTAATAAAGTAATTTCAGTGAATCCTTCAACAATAGTTCTGTGATACCAGGAAGAGTCTTATTGCCAATTTTTAGAGAGGAAACTAAAATTCAGACACATGGCTTGTCAGATGTGATTCAGCTCATCTGTTAAGGCTGTATTATCTCAGGATTTATTTATGGAATGCAGATGTAAGTCCCTTTATACAATAAAGGCAGTGTGGAAAAATGAATTTTCAGTACTGGAAATCTTACTATTCAAAGCAACCCTATTGTAAGTCCTAGGTACAACCTTAGCTTGACTTTGGTTCAATAAGGAGCTCCTGCATTTGTATTTATCTGAAAGTCTGGCCATTTTTGCCATTCAAATGATTATATTTGTTTCTTGATGCACCTCTTACATCTTAAGGTTTTCTTTTCATGGAAGTCACAGATATTTTCTTCGGATGGCATCTCCCTTACTACTGTGCTGCAATCTTCTGCACAATGTGTACTGGTTGGTATCCTTTCTCAACTATTGATTTCAATTACCTTATCCAGGTCCTTAGGACAAGAAGTGAGAAATATAATACCTAATTCTGAAGGAAGGGACTTTAAAGGAAAATGTGCTCTAACGAGGATGGAGCATTTTCTGTTCTAGCATGAAAATCCCATCTACCTGCATTCACTGACGTCAGTACTGATGGTGTTATAACATTACTGTGGACAACGAGACAGCCACGACCTGCATGTCACTTGTACTTTTCAGCCCGAGGGTGCTTGTCTTTTGTCAGCAATTTGAGCTGTGGTTCCTCTTTGATGCTTGTGCCTGCTTAGCCTGGTGGGTTTAGGGTCCTTGTCTTAAAATGGTGCCATCTATCTTTGACCACTGCTGTCATTTCCTAATAACCTGCAGCTTCAGACTGTTTGGCTGTGTTGCTTTAGAGGGTTTTTGTTTTGTTTTCCTGCTTACCTTGCATGTAGTTGTTCCACTTCATCTCATCTCACTTTATAAGCAGTTGCTTAGGAATTCTGTTGCAATCTATCTATCTTTACGTTCCTAACCCCATGGAACTGAGGTATCAGCAACATGCTTCAGTGATGGGGAGTTGATCAAATGCTTTGAGTATACGGAATCACTGGTATGTTGAACATCAGGGACATAAGCAACCTCCATTCTACCCTTTATCTTATTTTATATTACTTTAAAAGTAGAATGAATCATTTTCCTAACTTCATTCTAAGTGAAATTTTAGAGCTCAATAAAAGTTTAATAGAAATTGCCTGTAAATCCACTATCTAAAGACTATCTACTGTTACCAGTTTATTTCATTTTTCCATGTAGTTAAAATATGTATTTATTTATTTATTTTTATTTTTTATATTTTATTTTATTTTTTTAAATTGAGGCACTGTAATCATACATCTTTGTTAGGTAGAAGCTGAAAAAGGCATACATGCACGCATTTCTCATTTAACCCTTCTCCAGTTCCCACTTCACTCCCTCATTAGGGTGTCCCCCCTCCCTCCATCACCTTCTGTTAAGTCAAATTCTTTGCTCATCTAAAGATTCTCCTTCTTCCTCTGGAGTCCCTCTTATATCCCCTTTTCTCCCTAGCTTCCACATATTAGGGAGAGCATTTTTTACTTTTTGTGACTGACTAATCTCACTTAACATAATGTTTTCCAGTTGCATCCATTTCCCTGCAAATAACATGATTTTGTTCTTCTTTATGGCTCAGTAAAATTCCATTGTGTACATATCCCATAGTTTTGTAATCCATTCATCTGTTGATGGACATCTTGGGTGGTTCCATAGTTTGGCTATTGTGAATTGGGCAGCTATAAACATAGATACACATGTGTCGGTCTGGTAGTTTGGTTTCCATTCTTTTGAGTAGATACCCAAAAGTGGTATTGCTGGATCATATGGTAGGTTCATTCCCATTCGTCTGGGGATCTTCCATATTGTTTTCCAAAGTGGTTGCACTAATTTTCAATTCCATCAGCAATGTATTAGGGTTCCCACTTCTCCACACCCTCGCCAGCATTTGTTGTTGTTTGTGTTCTTGATGATTGCCATTCTGATTGGGGTTAGGTGAAATCTCAATGTAGGTTTTATTTGCATCTCTCTGATTGCTAATGATGTTGAACATCTCCTCATACATTTATTGGCCATTTGTATTTCTTCTTTTGTGAAGTGTCTATTTAGATCCTTTGCCCATTATTTTGACTGGGTTATTTGTTTTCTTAGCTGTGATTTTCTTGAGTTCTCTGTATATTCTAGATATTAGTTCCCTATCAGAAGAGTAGCTGGCAAAAATTTTCTCTCACTCTGTGGGCTCACTGTTGAGGTTCTTGATAGTTTCCTTTGCTGCACAGAAACTCTTCAGTTTAATGCAATTGCATGTATTGATCTTCCTTTGAGTTGTTTGTGCTTTTGGGGTCTTGTTGAGAAAGTTTTTACCTGTGCCTATGTGTTGAAGTGTTGGGCCTTTTCCCTCTTCAAGTAGCTGCAAGGTCTCTGGCCTGACTTCCAGGCCTTTGATCCCCCTTGAGTAGCGGCTTTGTAGTAGAGTTTGAAGTCAAGTATTGTGATACCTCCTGCATGGTTCTTATTGCTAAGAACTACTTTGACTATTCTGGGCTTTTTGTTGTTCCAAATGAATTTAAGGACTTATTTTTCTAAGTCTATGAGGAGTGATCTTGGTAATTTCATGGGTATTTCATTGAATCTGTAGATCACTTTTGAGAGGATGGCCATTTTGATTATATTTATTCTGCCTATCCAAGAGCATGGAAGATCTTTCTGTCTTCTAAGGTATTCTTTGAATTCTTTTTCAACTTTTTATTTTTCGTGGTGGTATTGTGAGTAGAATTGTTTTCTGGATTTCTTTTTCAGTGGATTTGTGGTTGGCGTACAGGAAAGCTTCTGATTTTTTAAGATTGATTTTGTATCTAGATACTTTGCTGAATTTGTTGATCAGTTTATAAGTTTTTTGGTTGACTTTGTTGAGTCTTTTAAGTATAGTATCATGTCATCTGCAAAAAGGGATAGTTTTAGTTCTTCTTTTCCTATTTTTACCCCTTTATTTCCTTCTCTTGCCTTATTGCTCTGGCTAGAGTCTCAAGTACTATATTGAACAGAAGAGGTGATAATGGACATCCTTGTTTTGTTCCTGTTTTTAGTGGAAACTCTTGCATTTTTTCTCCACTTAATGTGATGTTGGCTGTGGGCCTATTGTATATTGCCTCTATGATGTTGAGGTATGTTCCTTCTATTCTGATTCTCTGCAGTGCTTTTATCATGAATTGGTGTTAGATCTTGTCAAATGCTTTTTCAGCATCAGTTGAGATGATCATGTGATTTTTGTCTTTGATTCTGTTTATGTGGTGAATTACATGGCTGTTTTTCATATTTTGAACCAGCCTAAACTATGTATTTATGATTAATATATTTATATTTTTTGTTTCTTTCATTTAATGGGATATGATTAATATTTCTTAGAATATATAATTTACAAAGATTATTTTAAAATTTATATGCTATTTAGAAAGGATTCTCATACCTTAATTTACTGAATCAAATCCTACTATGTTGTTTTTAATATTTTGATGCATATTACTAAATTGCTTTCCAAAAGTTTTGTAAAAATTTATACTCTTACTAGCAATGTATGATAGTGCCTATTTTTACCATATCCTGCTCATTCATAGCTAACATTGCTTTGGTAATCTGTTGGACAAGAATGCTATCTTCTTGTTTTAATTTGCATTTATTGGACTTCTAGCAACAGTGAAGATTTCTATATGTTTTTAAAGCCCTTATCTCTTCTTGTGAGTTTTTCATTTATTTTCTTTGTCTATTAATCTGTTAGCTTCTCAATGATTATATATAATATGTAATATATATAACATATATAATTTTGTAGTAAATACAATATTCCTTTAGCATATTAAATGCACATATTCTTCTAGTTCCTTTTTGTAACATTCAAAAGTGTTAAACTTAGATGTCATCAGAAAATTGATTTTTCATCTTTGTGGGATTTTTTTTCCTGTGTTGTTTTCCCAGGGAGGAATGTATTCAGCTGTAAGTAACAGAAATACTGATTAACAATAAGTCACATAAGAGATTTCTTTTCTTGCATAAGCAGAAGTCTGGTAGTAGGTTTCTTGCATAAGCAGTAGCTTAGTTTCTCAGTAATACCACTTCAGAACAAGGCTCTTTTTCTGCCATCTTTATCATCAGACACACACACACACACACACACACACACACACACACACACACACACACCTTTCATTAAGGAAGCTAAGGCTCAAAGAAGTTAAATGATTTGCCCTTTCCACTCATCTAGTTGTGAGTAGAGTGGTGGTGGAGTCCCATGGTCTCTTAAAGCCTCTCTTTCTAATTATACTTTGCCATTACTTGATTATCCACTATCTACCTCACATTGGTACCTGCTAATGGCATATGGCACATATACAAATATGATTAACTCTGTACTCTTTCAGTGTATGCTCAGGAAACATATTAATAATCACTTATTTAATTGTTATATAATTGATAAAATGCTTTAGGATAAAATAACATGGGTAGAAGTAAATATCTTCTAAATTGAAAATCTTATTTCTTTTCATTGTATTTTTGTAGATGTAGCAGAACTTTTTGAGAGAACTCAAACTTCTTAGAGCATGCTGCAGTTTTACATTTTATGTGTTAAAATTATTTTATATCGGCAGTTAATCTGGAAACCTCCTGAAGTAAAATGTCAGATAGGCTGACTTTGATGGGTCAAGTAAAGAAATGCTGTCATCAATCTTTGTAAGCTTCTCATGGGTAAATCTAAATGAACATGCATAAAATCTGTATCTATGTGAAGCATTCAACCTGACCCTGTAGCAACTGAGCTTATAAGCTAGATGGAAAGATGAGAGCAATAATAATATTTTATTTGATAAAAGATATAAATACTAGTTAAAAGTAACTATAAGTTAAACACCACATAGTAGGGCATGTCTACTTTCTAAGTAAATAGAATATGTTATATTTTCTTAATTTTTAAATCACTAGTTTTACCATGACTACATACAAATTATTTAATATTTGAAATAAAATTAATTTAATATATTTTCTTTAATATGAATTTAAATTGAATTAAAATTAAGCTTTAGGTTTTCAAAATTATCTTTTTGCTAAGTAATAATATTCATCAACTCATGAGTTCGATCTTCTAGTTATAAATTTTTAACCTATACTTTTTTTTTTTTTTTCCGGTACTGGGGATGGAACCCTGGGGCATTCTACTTCCGAGCTACACCCTCAGACCTAGTTTTTATTCTTTCTATCTTTCTTTATTTCTTTTGGTACTGGAGATTGAACTCAAGGGCATTCTACCTCCGAGCTACATTCCCCAGCCCTATATTTTGTTCTTTATTTTGTAACAGGGTCTCACTAAGTTGTGGAGTGCCTCATTAGGTAGCTAAGGCTGACTGCGAACCCAGGTCCCCTGGTCTCAGCCTCCCAAATGCTGGAATTACAAGCATGCACCACCACGCCTGGCTTTATTCTTTATTTTGAAACAGGGTCTCACTAAGTCGTGGAGGGCCTCACTAAGTGACTGAGGCTGTTGTGAACCAGGATCCTCCTGTCTCAGCCTCCCATGTACTGGTATTACAAGCGTGTACCACCACTCCTGGCTTAAACTTCTTTTTAAAACATTAAAATAAATTTTAAAATATTGAAATTGAAAAAATGCTCACCTTCTACCATCTAAAAATCATGTTATGTCTCAACTTTTGGGAAAAAAATGGCATACACAATCAGTCACTATGGAGTTTATGTGAGGAACAATATAACAAATTTTCAATACCTCTATTAAAATATGTGAATTAAAGAGTGCTCTTGTTCCATAATCAAAATTATGGCTCATACATATTATCTGTCATGCAATAGTATTTCTTTGGTGTTTGTAGATATTTTATATACTTTAGTTTTAAAAAATAGCCTTTATTTATTTATTTATTTTTTTTAAAGTAGCTTTAGATAACCTTTCATGAGTGTTGAAAAGACTTTAGTTTTATTCTTAATCTTTCAATAATGCATCCCAGGAGTGAGTAAGGTTACACATTTTACTTTTAAAATCATCTTGGCTTAATCTACTGAAGTGTGGAATGCATTAATATAGCATAGCACATTGTTTCTTCTAGGCTGCTTTATAATTTGTTCAGAATGATTGCAAATCTAACTAAAAGCAACTCAAATACTTAAAAAACAGCTCTTCATTTATGATTAAAGACATGTAAACCTAAAGAATTATCTTCAACTAGTTTTGAAGAATCATTGAAATATTTGGGGAATCAACCTTCTTAACCAAATATAACAAAGTTTAGAATCCTGCATACAGATGGAGATTTCCAGGCGTATATTCAGTAGTTCATACTATTTGGACTACAGATCAAAGAGAAACATAATTTTGATTATGGTTAAATTCAAAGAGAAATCTTTCTAAAATGTACTATCCACTTCCAGATCTCTTAAACAAATGATACTAATTCTGAGGCTTTTCTTTATGACTCAGTATGATCATGTATGCACTTCCACTAGCATCACACACTGTCATCTGGTTCTATGGTTTTCAGTTTTTCTGTCGCTGATTGGTTACCTTTATTTTGCAGTTATTGTGCTTGTCTCTCTAATAATCTTCAACTATCCCTCTTTCAGTTGGTTGCTCCCAGTTTTCTATCACCTCAAAATTAGATAATGAAACTTGTCAAAAGTATCCTTATACCATGTGATGACACAGGGATCCTTTCCCCCTTACTTTTAATTCAGAATTGTGAGACGAACAAAGCATAAGTGAGTTATTGGGTGAACTGTTTTCTGGGTTTTGTTTGTTAGTTTTGATTCTGGATAATGAAAACTGTTTCAGCATCATACCACGCTTTACAGTTTTAGAGCACTTTCGCATGCCAGCTTGGATTTAGTCTAGACTATCTGGGTTTACCTATGTTTCCCATTTTGGAAACTAATGCAGTGAAAACATTCTATAAATGTTTAGAAAAATTTTAAAAACATCCAGCCAGCTTTCCTGAGAAGAGATATAGAGATTTCCCCATCCAGTTGTGATCAGAGACTTGCAGCCTTTACACTGCAACTTTAGACACCAGCCGAAAAATTCCAACATGGTGAATTTAACAATTTCACAAAATGTGGTGGGAAACCCATAAGTGACTGCTTGTAACTACTATGCCTGAGGAGAGATGGGATATCTGGGCAATATAAGAACTCACCATGTGGCAGACCTGCTCTCTCTTTTTACTCTTGGACCAGCCAAATCTGTGACCTTCCTGGTGAACTTACCCAATAAAACTCTCTATGCTCACCCTAAAAAAAACCAAAACAACACAACAAAAACTCCACATATTTTTGAACTTGCTAGGACATAGCAAGGAGGCACTCCCTTTTTTTCCCTACACTACTATTCAGAGAATGCCTCCATCAGTGAAGTTCTCTATCTGTAGTACTTCTCTTATTTGCATATAGGTATTCACACATGTGCACATGCCCATACACACACAAAGTAATAACATTCATCATAATTTCAAACATTCTTTTGGGAATCGAAATATATCTATTGAGGAGATACAGGATGTTATATTACCCTATGCTCGGTTGGGAGTATGAATTGGGAAATGATGATCCATTAGTGGCGTTCACAGCAGGGGATGCACAGCATTTTGTTGACAGAGGGAGAAAATACTGGAACCACTACTCATATTTATATCATATTTTTACTTTAAAAGTCAGGAATAAACAATATTTGATATCCATAGTTTATTAGAAATGATGAGGTATCCTCAATGAAGAGTGGCAACTCAACAATCCAAAGGGATTAATACAAGTTCTTCCCTTGTTCATTAACTTTCCATTTTTTTTTGCAATATTTAATGACTGTAACATATTGTTTATGTACTATGGGATGCTATGATGTGCTAATTTTATATAATTGATATTTTATTTTTTATATTCTTAGAATACTTTTAATGAGATAAGAAAATATTTTGAATTGTTGAGGTCCACAGGTTTTCTGTTGACCGAGTACTTAAAAATGTTAAGTTACATAGATATATATAAAGCATAGGTTCTGACTTGGTTAATCTTTCACTTAGTGACCAATAGCTGTCACAAAAGCAATTATTTTGAAAAACCTGATAGATACTGTTCTCAATTTGTCCTAAGCCCAGTTAACTCAGTGTTTTAGTAATGAATGAAAAACATGTGCTTTTCAAAAGAACCGTGGAGGGTATTCTGGAATGGTTATTTGGAAATGCTTTGATCATTTTGTTTTGAAATATATTCTTAAGTATTTTAAAAAATCTCAGACCAGTTTGCATACTTTGTAAATAATTCAAGTTAATAATGTTAAAAAATGTTAAAAATATTTTATGTGATTATTTGGAAAATTATACATACTTTTAACCCTTCCACCCAGTACCTTATGTTACCAAAAGAAGATATCTAATTTAAGTGTTCTGCATATCATGCTAGATATGAAATTTGTAAGAGATGACTCTTCATACAATTTCCCATTTTTTAGATGTTTCTAAATTAGGCTTTTTCTATATATTAATTTGAAATTATTATTTAGGGTTTTGGAGAATTTAGATTTATTAGCTTTGTAATAAAAATGGATTTTTAATAATTACAGTATCAGAAAGGGGGCAAATAATCAACTCTAAATCATAGAAAGGAGAATTAAAATAGATATTTATATACATAGAGAAATGTACATATATACAAATGAACTGACTCCTAAAGGAAAAATAAATTTATATATCAAAATAACTAGCTTATATGTATATACATCTGAAATGTATTTACATATTAGAGTGCATATGTAAATATTATATCAAATATAGAGATGTGTATGTATGTATCTGTCATGGCACTTCCTTCAGAAGCCAGTTGTTTGGCTTTAAAAAGATCCTGCCCATTTTTAATACTTTCATTAAGTGTACTGTAATTATACATTATAGTGAGTTTTAAAGTTATACAAACACGTGCACACGAGTCTTGGTGCATTTTCCTTCAGGCTCTACCCTGCCTCGCTCCCCATACATAATAGTGAGATTGGTCGTGATGCCTTCGTACGTGGGCATAGTAAAAGTTGAACTGTTTCTTTCATCAGTTCTTCCTTTTCTGCTCCCCACCTCCCTCTCCCTGTCCTTTCCATTATGCTACTGGTCTCTCCTCAATTACCTAAAGTTCCTTTTGTTCCCTACGTTCTCTCTAGCTTCCACTTATGAAAGAAAGCTTTTGACTGTTGCCTTTCTGAGACTGTCTGATCTCAGCATAATCTCTAGTTTCATGCAAAACCTAGAATGCCACATAATTTACCAATTCTCATTGTTTTTACTTTTCTTTTTATTTATCTATATGTTACAAATATTAAGCTAAAATGTAGATAATTATTCCTTTGGTCTATTTCTTAGGGATTCTGATATAGTGAGTGGAAGAATATGAGCCTTTCTTTGTTTAAATACTGGCATGATGGCTTACAAGTGAGGTGATGGGTTCCAGTTACATTAGAAAGTTTCTGGGGCATTACTGACATTTGGAATGATCTCTCTAGGTGTATCTTTGCTGCTTCTGTTAATTGGTGGCATTGTTATCATGACTTGTGGCACGGCACTCTAAGTAGCAAAATAAGAATTCATGCTGATTTTATAAAATTTTGTTTCATTACTTTATGAATTCAACTATAAGAATATTAAAACAACAACATAA
This sequence comes from Graphiurus murinus, assembly GCA_004027655.1. Taxonomy (NCBI): domain Eukaryota; kingdom Metazoa; phylum Chordata; class Mammalia; order Rodentia; family Gliridae; genus Graphiurus; species Graphiurus murinus. Next base: position 52,395 of record PVLC010003568.1, on the reverse strand, counting down.
ATGAAAGAAGCCCTATCTGATGTTAGGAGTTACCCATATAGCTATTTAAAACAGAGAGTTAGTTACCTTTAGGGGAAACTTACTGATGCAAATACAAACACATGAAAAATCTCTTCTGAAGGTGATTAATTTACAAATCTTTAAAAGGTATGTTAAAGGGACATCAAACTTTTAAAACAATTAATCAAATATTTTTGCTCAGGAAATAAAATCGGCATTATCTTCTTTTCGTTAGCTATGTTCAGCATTATTTAAATGATTTAAAGTTGGTGAGAAAGACAACTGTTGGTCTGTGATTAGTTATTAAAAGCATTTCCTGAAGTACCATCTTGGAAATTTTAACTAAAATTCAGGAGAATTACAATACATCTTAAGTCTCTATTGAATAACGTTTTTTTATAGTTCTCATTTATTTTAATGTTTTGATCTTCCTCTATATATGATAATCTAGAAACTGCTGTTTAGAATAAGCATTCTGCACAACCTCCATAAGTAAAATTTAATTTTTAACAATAGTCACATTCACATTTTTGCTTGATTTTTATTTGTGTATAAGGCTTTAAAGAGCCTTCATTTGTTCATTACTATTTTATTTATTTACTAAATATTTATAGAATGCTTATTGTAAAGTATGCATTGATTTTTATACTTAAGAAACAATTTCCAACACATTGAATACTTTATATGTACTTTCCAGAGCCGTAATCCTTACAATTCTACACTTGGATATAACCTACTTTACTGATGGAGACACTAGGTAAAAAGGGATGCCATCATCTCTGTCATTTAGGTATGGGTACGAATAAAGTTGAAAAGTTGAACATGTGTTTTAATACAAGGTATTATTATTATTTTGTGTGTGTGTGTGTGTGTGTGTGTGTGTGTGTGTTACTGCTCATCAAACCCAGGGCCTCCTGCATGCCAGGCAAGTACTTTACCCCTGAGCTATGCCCCCAGCATATAAATAAATATTTCTTAATAGAAGGATGAAGGATTCGACCAAATTAGATTGCGTGTTCCTCTGTGTTTGGCTAGTCCACTCTGGGTTTTTTTTCCCTCACTTACAGACTAAGTCAGATGTTGTTCATTGTGTCTGTCCACTGGGTCAGTAGCAAAATCATTACCAATTGACTGTGAGTTGAGTCAATTGATTGCAACAGTCTCTCGGGTACCACAGAGGCAGTAGAGGGATGGTCTGTGAAACAGTGAAAGTTAATGTCAGAATAATATTTCTTCAATGGTTCCTTGTGTCCAGAGTACTGGGAAGTGAGAAGGGGATTATTTAGACTAGACACTTTGGCTGCTGGAAGGGCATGACAGGTAACATAATGAAGAGGACCAGGCGTTCAAATGCACAGGGAAGAAGATATTATCCTGAGGTAAAGTACATTGGAGGCCTCAAGATTCCAGAGAATTTACTCCAAAAAAAAAGTTCGGGATAAATTAAAGAATGGCTTGGGTAGACTACACTGGCAGTAATGCGATCATCAAGTGTTCTCTAAGACAAGTCTTCTGTGGCGTGATTTCTGCAAGGTCTGTAGCCAGCATCACCCTCTTTATTGAGTAACAGGCACACTTTACATTTTGAGATTTGAACGTTATAGAGTAAGAATTTAGATAGGAAACATCAGGCTTTTGATATTTACATTATTCAGGTCTGTAAGAATATTTCTGCATCCAAGATTTTACTTCTTTGCTTCCTTCACACAAATCTTATAGATTTAGAAAAAAAACAAGTTTTCAGGATGCTTTACACTGTCTCTCCCCTTACTCAACATTGACTGCATCATCTGGCACCATTATTATTAATTTTTTTTTCTTTTTTTATTTTAATAATTCGTGCTTTGTATTTATACATTTTTGTTAGGTACAAATTGATAAAGACAAATGTGCACACATTTCTCATCTGACCCTATCCCCAATTCCCACCCCGCTCCCTCGCCCTCCCTCCCTCTCCAGTTCAGTGAGTGATCTTGATATAATTGTGTAAGTACATCATGTGCCTTAGTATGCTCTCCCCACCCCACCCCCCGTCCATTCCCTTCGGTTAAGTCTACTTCTTTGTTTATTGAGAGTCTCTACTTTTTCATCTGGGGACCCTCTTATGTCCCATCTACTCCCTAACATCCGCATATTAGGGAGAACATGTGTTTCTTTACTCTTTGTGGCTGGCTAATCTCACTTAACATAATGTTTTCCAGTTGCATCCATTTCCCTGCAAAGAACATGATTTTGTTCTTCTTTATGGCTAAGTAAAATTCCATTGTGTACATATCCCATAGTTTTGTAATCCATTCATCTGTGGTTGGACATCTTGGCTGCTTCCATAGTTTGGCTATTGTGAATTGAGCCGCTATAAACATAGATACACATGCATCGGTCTGATAGTTTGGTTTCCATTCTTTTGGGTATATACCCAGTAGTGGAATTGCTGGGTCATATGGTAGGTT
>PVLC010003568.1:0-49845 GCA_004027655.1 Graphiurus murinus | reverse complement strand
GCAATGTATTAGGGTTCCCACTTCTCCACATCCTCGCCAGCAGGTGTTGTTATTAAATGTACTTGCTTCAATTTTATTTGTTAGAGTTTTGGTGTCTAATATGAAACTTAGATTATTAGTATTTAAATAAAACAAAATTTAATGTTTGTTAATGAAGCTTCAAACTAGGATAATATAATAAAATGTTGAAGGAAGCTATTCTTGTTGCCCTGCAATTGAAAACTAAGACCTAAAGCTAAAGGCAAAGAAGCACCAGGTGCTTCACATTCTACAGAGGGCTTCCAACAGCTGATAGTCATGAAATCCCTCCTGAACAGGCCCTGTTCCTTCCTGCCAACTACCACCCACCCCTATGATTATGATTGTGAGGTTAGATTCCCTAGAAAGGAGACAGTGAGAGATTAACACACAGGGTAATAATAAGGGAGCATTCTTAGGATGGCAGTCTGGGGAGGAAGGGGAAGGAAGAGAGATAGCTTTAGCTGTCATTTGAGTTGGTGTTCCCCTATAGGTAAGGGTCCTATTTAAGTCCTTAATTTTAATAGGTAATGACTCCATTTAGGTATAGCTCATAGTTCCTGGCCTATTAGTGGGCTATAGTTCTAATGATAATTTGATTTTCAGATTAGTTATGGTTTTATTTTTAGTTGTGTTGGCATATCTGGTGTGATGGAGCTTCTACTGTCGATTCCTGGTGCTGCCCAAGGAACCAGAAGGATTTTTTCCCTGGTCAGGCTTTCCGATGCCTCTAGATTGAGAAAGGAAAGTATCTGGCCTGGCAGGAGAAGATTGGCTTTCGAGCCTGCCTGCTCATTATGGTAGGGATTCCCTGCTCAACAACATCCCCTCTCCCCTTGATGTCTCTTTTTGGGGCTGGGGACATTCTCCAGCCTAGTGAGGAAGCAATGCCTTCTGAGGCCAGAAGTTTGTTGAGGCTGGGGTGTCCCTTGTCCTGGAAGGGATTCTTGTTGGAAAAGAATTTCCAAGACAATAAGTACAGGGAGATTTTATTAAAAGGAAAGCATTTGTGTTAGTGCTGGGGTGGCAGGCCCTGTATGTAATTGCCAGGCTGCCCCTTCAGGGAATGTGTAAGCTTTGGGAAGAGCCATGAGAGTGCTTTCACAAGACTATGCCTAGGCAGAGGGACGGACCTTTTTACAACCCTTTTTGCTGAGCCTGCAGCTCCTGTCCCTGTGGGGTTTTCTTTGGCCAGGCCCTCAAGGATGTGATGGGGCTATGTTATGTTGATTGTAGTGCAGTTGGGCTTGTGATTGGACCATGACCTTGAAGTTGTAACATAGTAGATGGAACTCATTGGGGCTTGTGGTCAGCAATTGCTCTGGGGCTCTCTGAAGCCTTCCCTTGGACCTCTCCTAAGGTTAAGCAAAGCACCACACTCCCTGCCTGTTTGGGAGTGGGGGGTGGAAATCCCTTCCTGAGCTCAAAATTTGTTGTGACAAGGTCCCATTGTTAGTGGACTTCAGCTACTGATGTCTCTCGGTGTGGGAAGGGAGTCTCAGGCTCAGGGGTCTTCCTGGTAGGAAACTTGTTGAGGATGGATCTGCTTTGCTGGTGCTGTCCTGGGTCTTTGGTAGAGGAGGGGAGTCTAAAATCTCATAGAGCAGGAGAGCACTTCTCTTGCAAGTTTATTGGCTTATTCTCAGTGGAATCCTAATAGATTCTCTTTGCCAGTGCTGCCAGCTCACATGCTATTGTCAGCAAGGCTTCTTTCTGTTCAGTCCTGAGGAGGAATGAGCCTACCTGGGCTGCCTTCTGTCGCTCTCCTAGGTGTCAGGAAAGGCTGGTCCTGGACCACCTTCTTTCTTTAGGTGGGAAGTTATAGGATGCCCTTCAACTATGTTGTCCTGGGGTCTCTAACCAGTTCTCCTTCCTTCTTGCACCTTTCAGATTTCTCTTTTGCTTACCTCTTGCATTATTTCCAGGGTTTATAGTTGTATGTAGGAGGAAAGTGGGTGGTCAGAGGAACCAAAAGGAAAGAATCTATGCCATCTTGTCCAGACTGACAGTCTGAGAGGACAAAAATTTACAAAATGTAATATGATAAAGTACCCGTAGCTTATGCATTTTCTTCCTTAAAGAATCTTAAAAATAATGATTCTGATGTTTAAATAGCTTATTCATTATCTATAAAATGAAAATTTATAACATAATTATTTGCTATAATTATTTCATTTAATGTATCTATTTTACTTACCTATTTATTCCCAGTGCTTAACCCAGCCACACATAGTGGCTGCTAAACAAATGGTAGTTAAATAATTATTTTACTTTGTATTTTTATAAATGATAAAAATTAAGGCGTAGAGTTTTAGATAACCTGCCCACAATTATGTAACTAACCACTAATGAAACTAAGAGGTAATATTAAATACTTTCTATCATAGGTACAAAATCCATTGAATTTGGAATACTATATACAAATTCTCTTATTAACGGTTGTTTTTACCATTTTATCTGATATTTGAATGTCTCAAAATGATATTACAAGTACAACTTTTTTAATGTGCTTTTTATTGGTGCATTATTTTTTTTGGATGGATCACAACTATTTTTAGTAAGTGATTCAAATCTATTTCTGAAACTTATTAAATAATAATTTTTTAAAAAGCTTCAGTAGTAGGTAATCAGCTCCTCACCAATGATAATACTTTTGTCCAGAATAAACTAATCCTTATTATAGAATCCACATCTGGCCTGGTGAAACTGTAATAACAAAAGTAATTGGTATTTTTTATATCTATAAGATGCAAATTATAATTTGTTTACTGTGTACAGGAAAGAAGAGGGACTTTTTAAATAAATGATTAAACTTGATATTAATGAACTTACATTTTTCCAAGTTTTAGAGAAGATAATTTTTTGGTACTTATAGTTGACATAATCATAATAATGTATTTATCATATCCTTGAGCAATCTAAAATTTTATTGTGTATTAATAGAAGGCAACTATGATTTGAAATGGAATTACTAGGTTTATGTAATTTAAGAAAGAAAAAATTTGTTTTTCATATATTTGTTATCTCAAATTATGAAAAAGATTTATTTTTAACAGCTCTAAATTCAAGGATGGGGAGTGCTAATGATAGAAAATTTATTTATTTACTTAGCATGTATGCATTTTCATTTTGTGTTTCACTTTAAACATGCAACAATAATATACAATATATTACAAAAAGCTAGAAGAAAAGATTTTAAAAGTTTTTTGCCATAAAGAAATGATAAATATTTGAAGGGATAGATATGTTTTAAACATTACATGATTTATATATGTATTGAAACATTGTTACCCCAAATAATTGTGTGATTTCTATGTTTTTATGTGTCTATTAAAAATTTTATTTTATTTAAAAATAAAAACAAAATCTTAGTTTAGCCAGTTTACATGTAATTGGTGAAAGCTTAATTAATACACTGGTTATTATTGTTTTAATAAATTTAAACTTAGCTTAATCTTAAGCATTGATAATTAAGAATTCTATGCCCTAGTTGATATCAATATGTCTTATATAGATATATAATTCCATATAACATACCATATATTATATTTATATGATACTATTAATATATTATACTAAATGTAATATTAATATGACATATATTTATGAATTACACAATACATAACTATATGTAAAATATAATTTCATCATTGCTTACATTAACTAAAATCATAATGAGAATTTTCATGTTTTAAATGTCCCTTTTTGGCTAATGTTATCAGAATATTAACTTTTATGTTTCAAATGAGTTTTCTCTTATAGATAATTTCAGATTCTAGGAGATCTGAATTGCTGATTATTATATAAATTTTAGTAAATGATGTGGGGAAATATAATTAAAAATATTTTAAATGTCTATAATTTAAAAATATATGATATATGTAAATGCTATTTTGTTCACTGAATATCCATCCATTTAGCAATAATTTTGGAGAAATGAAATAATTCCTTAAGGAAGGGATGACTTGTCATACTAGGAAGAATATTGGTTTGGTTTTGGATAAAAGGACTTAAATATAAGATTGAATACTTACCATCCCATGACCCTGGACAAGCAAGTTACCATTACTATACCCTCACTTTCCTTATTTGTTCTTGAAAAAGATTGTTTGGAGGATGACAGATATCATATAGATCAACTCTTAAACACTACCTGATAAATAGTAGATGTTTAGAAAATTGTCACTTTGTGTATGCCTTTTTGGTTGTGATGATGGACATATTTTCTACCTTGATAAACTTTCTAAAGTATATGTTAGCTTCTCTACTGGCTTGATGATTCAGAGCATGACTCCAATAGAAGTGAATCACATAAGAGCTCATCTTTAAATTTTCATAAGTTGGCCACATTACAAGCCAAATTTAGTGCAAGTAAAAGTTAGGTCAAAAGTGCTTGATGATCCAAGTATTACGCTTGGGTGAATGAGCCAGAATGAGGAGGCAGGTCAGCTCTTCCATGAGGCAGCATACTTTAGTAGTACAATAAGACTTTAACAAATTGGAATAAGAATATTACTTAAAAAATGATGTGTTTAAGACAGGAGTGGTAGCACATGCCTATAATCCTAGTACTTGGGAGACTGAGATGGAGGATCAAAAGTTCGCAGCCAGCCTCAGCAACTTAGTGAGGCCCTCCAAATCTTAGTGCAACCCCGTTTCCAAATAAAAATTAAATATGTCTGGGAGTGCTCAGAGGTAGAATGCCTTTGGGTTCAATTTCCAATAACACACAGACGTAATAATAATAATGATGATGAATGATGATGATGATGATAATAATAGTGTGTTTATATTGGAAAAAGAAAAGAATGGAAATATATATTCTATTGAATTTTCTGTAATTTAGTGTAAGTAGAATTTGGCACTGCTAGAGCATATCTTTATATGGTTTAAAAACATAGAAAAGAGACAGAAACATGAATTATATGTCTTCCATTCTAATCCATACTTTGCCATTGGGGGAAAGGGGGAGTTATGTGGGCTTGTGAAACTTGGCTCCTTTTATGTGCTTAGGAGGGAGAACTTGGGAGTATTAATACCTATTTTCAAATACTGGCTCCAGCCTTCAACCCTGTGCATGTTATCTAACTTCTCTGTGTTCCAATTTTTTCACCTATAAAATGGGAAGAATAAACAGGACCTACCTTATTGGCTTCTTGTGGGAACTAAATGAACTAGTAATCTGCCTGACATCTAATAAAAAACTTAAAAAAAATGCAAGATATTTTTATTTTCGTTAAGATTCAGAGTGTATAAATGTAAGTTTGAGTAATTATCTGGTGGTTACTGTTAGCCACTGCATTCTGTCTTTCTTCAGCCTTCCACTGCACTTGGTATAGAAAAGCAGTGAGTGAATAGAAAAGCAGTGAGAATAGAAAAGCAGTGAGAGGAATAGAAAAGAATAGAAAAGCAGTGAGTAGAATGTTTGGAATGGTACTTTGTTGTTTTGTTTTGTTCAGTTTTTGCTTTGTTTTTAGTGGTACTGGGGATTGAACCAAGGGGCATTCTATCTCCAAGATATATCCCCAAAGCTTTTTTATTTTTTTTAAAATAGGGTCTCACTAGTTTGCTGAGAGTCTCACTAGATTGCTGAGGCTGCCCTTGAACATGTGATCCTCTTATCTCAGCCTCCCAAGTAGTATAAATGTATGCCACCACACCTACCTATGGTTGGTATTAAATGAATGAAAACAGAAAAGTCAAAATTATCATGAAAAGAAGATAATTAACCTTGAAATCATTACTGAACCAGCGTATCTTTGTAATTAGATAATATCTCCTGAACTTCTTTACTCTTAAGCTCCTGAAGTATACTTTAAATTTGCCATAACTGGGCATGAGGCTCACACCTGTAATCCAAGTACTTGGGAGGCTGAGACAGGAGTATAGCAGGTTCAAGGGCAGCCTCAGCAACATAGCAAGACCCTGTTTCAAAATAAAAAATAAAATGGGCTGGGAGTATAGATTAGAGGTAGAATGTTCCTGGGTTTAATCCCTAGCTCAAAACATATAAATTAATTAAATAATTAATTAATTTGCCATGAATTTAATTAGAAGCTAGTAGAAACTTTGCTCAAATTTTTTCTAGTTGAGTTTTCTGTTTACTTTGAAGTTTAAAACCTGTCATAGTTTTAAACTTACCTTCATGTGTACCTACTAAAAATGAAAAAAATGTTGAAGAGGCTCCCCTTAGTTGAGATGGCTTTGTTATTTTTACTTTAAAAACAGACCATTTTAAAGTTTATATTTGTGAAGTCAATCAAAAATGTAGACAACATCTTTTTAAGTATAATTGAAACTTCTCACGTATGTGTTTATATTTAAATCAGAAGCAGTCCAATGAACTGAAACTTTATTCAAGTGCCAAATCATTTTGATTCAGATTACTTATTGGAATATGTAAAATAATACTGATGTTTTACAAATTTTCCCAAGATAATACTTATACATGTTAAATTTTGGGCTAATTTTGACTGATTTTAACATACACATTTTAATATTCAAATTGTAATGACTTATTAAACTCTTAAATTTGAAAAAAGGCATACACTGTTGCCCATCAATACTTTGGAGGGTTCATTCTATGAAAAGAATTCCTAATATGTACATACACACACACACACACTCACATACACACGCATGCTCGCGCGCGTGCACACGCACACAGACACACAGACACACCTATTTTTGTCTATGTGTAATATAAAAACTGGAAACAACCTAAGTGACCATCAATAATGGGAGTGCTTTCCCTCAAACTTTGGAATATTATAGTGTGCTATATGTTATTAGAGCAGTCTGGCATAAAATAGCCAACTTTATTTTTGAAGTAGGTAATCAAAATATCCCAGAAGAAGGAAAAAACTAATAATATGCAAAATACTGATATCCATTCTTTTTATGGGTTTATCAAATTATTTTTAATTGACTTAAACACAAAGATAGAACTTAAAATAATAATCTGAAAATTATATTGTTCCCCACTCTTCTCTATGCATAAATTCTAGTTTCTTCCTCAAATCTCACTGAGAACATAGAACAAGACAATTCAGATGGTAGTTGGAGGAATTTAGTCCTCCAGGGAGGGCATTGGCCCAGCTCCCACATGGACTCGAACTTTAGGCTTTGTCTGAATGCTTTTAATAGTAGGGATTTTCTATGAAATTGTAGAATGATTTTCAGAAGTGGCACTATAATCAAGGAAACAATTCAGGGAGCTGGCATTTACTAAGCCTGAGCGTGTGCCAGGTGCCATGGAATGACGTTGTTGTGTAAGTGATCAGCTTCACTCCTCTCAGCACACCTGTACCGTGACCATTTCTGGTCAAAGCCCTATTACTGATCAAAAACAGAGGCACCATGAGATTAATCAACTGAACTTCAAGGAATTTTTTCAAGATCAGTGATGGACATTGGGTTTTGGCCTAGATCTGCCTGGTGGTTGGCTCAGCCTCACATGGGTACAAAATAGTGGAAAAGTCATTATTATTGTAGCCTTCCCACCTATACCATAAATATGTCTTTCCCTTCCCCTCAGTCTCTTTACCTTATCTTTCATTCATTCCTTTATTATGATTTTAGCAAATACTTCCATATATATTCTACGGGAAGAATCATACATGGTGCTATTGATATCAGCAAACATGACCTCTGCTTTCATGGATCTTTCAGCTTAATGCTTGTTCTCAAGGGACCCACCCCATGCATTTCCACTAACCTCAGATTCTTTTCTATGCATAAATTCTAGTTTCTTCCTCAAATCTTACTGAGAACATAGAAGAAGACAATTCAGATGGTAGTTGGAGGAATTTAGTCCTCCAGGGAGGGCATTGGCCCAGCTCCCACATGGACTCGAACTTTAGGCTTTGTCTGAATGCTTTTAATAGTAGGGGTTTTCTATGAAATTGTAGAATGATTTTCAGAAGTGGCACTATAATCAAGGAAACAAATCAGGGAGCTGACATATACTAAGCCTGAGCGTGAGACTCTTTGTGTCTTAACCTTCCCATCTATTTATTATGACAGAATTATTCTTTTGGCTTGTTTATTTAAATTACAATGTAATCTAAAGCCTTTTAAAAATCTTATTTACTATTTCATTGTTAAGAGAAATGAAGATTCTGTAATATTATAAGAAAGATGAAACAAGGGAACTATGTAAAACAGTTTTTGTGAAGGTATAGTCTGGTTTTATGGAAACAAATTATCCAACCTCCGTAACAAGTTTATGTATAAGATTGCACGTTCAGGCTTATGTTTTAATCAGGCTAAAAGTGTATCATATTCCCTCAAATAAACATATATTCTATTTTTCTAATTGAAAATTGATTTGTATTCACAATCTTTCTTGTCAAAGACAAGTTAAAAATGCTGTTCAAGTTTTTGTATCGTTACAATCACAAAGCCAACATACATTTGAACTCATTTTCCCCTCTATTTTGACATGCTTGTTTGTTTTCTCTTTAGAAAGCCCCAGATTGGGTTACTCAGGTAATCTCATTTTTGTAACTGAGCCAGTATTATCATTATCAAAATTACAATTGATCCAGGATATACTGTCAAAGAGGAAGATAGTTGTATTTAGAAGCACATGCTGATTTCTCTGATTTTTGTACTAGTTGCCTTGCATTATGGAACTTTAGGAACTGCCTAATGCTTTAGTTTACCCTTTAATAATTAGGTGATCTTTAGGAGAGTGACATTCAGTATACTCCTTGTAAATTGTGTTCTGTAGCCATCTTTGGATATCATTTGTGGGTGTGACATACACATGCACATGTACACATATTTATAAGTTAAGAAGAAGGTATTATTGAAATATTCAAGTTGGTATTACTGTATGTTAGGTTCTTCTCGTGTTCGATACTATACAGTTTACCTAACATGTTTATCCTCTTTAACTTTGTACTTTTGTAAAATGAAGATATAAGCCAAAGAAGACACTGAGCACCCAGAATCACTGGTGCAGCAAGGATGGCAAAATCAGGCTGCTCTAGCTCCTCCTTCATACTTCAACCAGAGTAATTCTGATTAGATTTATACTATTGGTGTTTATAATACCAAGTAATCTTCTAATTCTTGATGGCTTTTCAACTATTTATCAACAGTAGGGATCATTGTATTCTATTTTTGGCTTCATAGTGAGTTACAGTTTAGACAAACACACAGATCTCAGAATAATCAATGGCTCCTTTGAATTCTGTAGTAAGCATGAAATATAAAGTATTAATCATGTGTTTATTCCTGTTTTCTATATGTGAAGCAGTTAAGCCTAGTCTTAATTTTCTCTCTTTGGCAGCTTCAAGGCAGAAAAGTATAACATTGCCCCAAACTTCTGACATTCTGTGGATTTGTTTAGAAGGTGTAAATCAGTAAAGCATGAACAGACGGCTGTTGCCAAACTGGTGGCCGTATTTGTCTGTGGAGCTTGCATTTCCACAGCTGTCAGTGGAGATGGTTGCTCCCTACATAAAGTGGTTCTAGAGTTCTGCACCTGCTTGGGACTTTAATCTTAGATTTTTTAGCCCCTTGAGTTTCAAAGCTTAGGGAATATAATGTGTGCCATTCTAAAGGGTGATATTTCAGCTTTTGTGTCTTGTGGGATAACATGTGGTGAATGAAATTGGTGTTTTTAGTAAAACTCCTGGGAAAGTTGTTGCCAACAATAATTTTGACATCCATGTGTTCTATTGTAAAAAGAAAGCAGAATAAATAAACAGAACTAGGTGGTCAGGATTCATTAGGATGAAAACAAGTGTAATTTCCTTTATCATAATGAAACGGAAACAAAGCCCCATGCAAATAGTTTTAATCATTGTTTGAAGACTAGCCTCCCAGACTGTTGCTTGTTTGACAAGATAGTCGTGAGTGAAGTGGAAATGAAGTGAGACAACAAATAATGGCTGTGGAGATAATAGAAATTACTAGGCAAGTGGAATAAAAAGTATTTCAAATACTTATTAGGCCAGTTTGGCTTATAGTTGACATACATCTTCCAGCTCTGGATTATTTCAGGATCATAAACTGCAAGATTTATTAGGAATGGTAAAGAATGATATGTGCACGTCTTAGGTTAACTGTTATTTTTAAAAGATTATTGAATAGAATTTTGTTGCACCAGAAACTGTCAATCCTGAAAAAAAAAAAAATCATCCAATCCAGAGATCCAAATACAATGGACATCTACTCCCATATTAATGGTCCCTAGCCCACTCTGACCATGAGCAACCTTATTTATTGATCATAGTGGTATTTTCCACTGAGTGCAGATTTTGCTTCAGAATCTTTCTCAAATTGGGGTACAGTCTCTTCTAATTAATTAATTGGAATAATTTGAAACCTATTTGTAATTCCTGATTGATTCTGCATTTTCTGATGGAAGGAGATAAATAATATAAAGGTGACTTGCCCCAATTACCAACCTATTTAGTAAATGAAGTAGAATTAAAACAGAGGTCACATAGCTTTGAGTTCAGTGTTCTAGTACCTTGCACATGGACTAGTAAGGATTTTGAGATCTTAGAAGGAAAGGTGCTTCAGATGTCTAATTCATTATAGCTTTGTCTTGCATTACAATTAAAAGTATGACTTGCAACTCTCTTAGTAACTTCCAGTAATGTATGATTATTTATAGTATGTGACAATTTTATTTTTCATGATTTAATACACAGTTTGATATAATCTCTTTTTGATATTTTATTTCAAAATTTTTGTAATCTTATTTTAAAGAAGATACATAGAGGCTCATTTAAAAAATTTTTAAGGAAAAGGTAATATAACATTTCATTTGTATTTTGAGAAAAATATAAAATAATATGCTACTGGCAAGTGCCATGATCATTTTTCTATATAAAATTAACTTTTTGAGCCGGGCGTGGTGGCGCACGCTTGTAATCCCAGCATTTGGGAGGCTGAGACTAGAGGATCCGGGTTTGCAGCCAGCCTCAGCTACCTAGTGAGGCACTCTGCAACTTGGTGAGACCCTGTTTCAAAATAAAAGAATAAAAAAAATAGGGCTGGGGGTGTAGCTTGGAGGTAGAATGCCCCTGAGTTCAATCCCCAGTACCGAAAAAAAAAAAAAACCAAAACATTTTGGTTTATTAATTTTTGCATTTTTTATTCTCTATTTCACTGATTTCTCTCTGATTTTAATTATTTATTTATGTTTTTTACTTTCTACGAGCTTTGGGATTGGTTAATTCTTGTGTCTCCAGGGCCTTGAGATGCCTCATTAGGTCGTTTATTTGGAATCTTTCTGTTTATTTTTTAATGTGGGCACTCAATGGTATGTAATTTCCTTTTAAAGCCACCTTCATAGTGTCTCAGAGGTTTTGGTAAGTTGTTTATTCTAATTATTTTTAACTTTCTCATTTATTTCTTTTATGAAGCGTTCCTCATTCAAAAGGGTATCACTTAATCTCCATGTATTTATAAAATTACTTTGGATCATCTTGATTCCTACTATCCATTATGATGTGAAAAGATGCAAGAAATTGTATTAATTTTTTAAATTTGCTAATACTTGCTTTTTGGCCTAAAATATAGTCTGTTCTAGAGAAGGTTCAGTGAGTATCTGAAAAGAATATGAATTCAGCTATTCTTGGGTGAACTGTTCGGTAGATGTCTATTAGGTCCACTTGGTTAATAGTATTCTTTGGATCTGATGAGCTCTTATTGATCTTTTGTCTGGATGACTGATCTAATGATGAGAGAGGTATGTTGAAGTTTTCCATTATTGTATTGGGGTCTGAATCTTAATGTCAATTAACATTTATTTTATATAAGTAGACATTTGGGCATTGATGTTTACTATTGTTATATCTTGTTGCTGGATTGTTTCTTTTATCAGTAAGAAGTGATCCTCTGTCTCTTCTGATAAGTTTTGGCTTGACATTTGCTTTATCCAGTACGAGGGTAGTTATTCCTGCTTGCTTTCTGACTCTACTTACATGGAATATCTTTTTCCATACTTTCACCTTTAACTTGTTAATATCTTTGCAAGAAACTGGGTTTAGGTGGAAGAAAAAATTCCTAAAAACTTTAAAAATGTAATCATTTGTTTAGAATATTAGAAATATACTCTATATTTACCATTAGGAAATTAGCTTCATATTACCTTTTTCCCATTTTATATTCATTGTTGTTTTCACTTTATAAACAGTGAAACTGGCTGGATGTGGTGGCATATTCCTGTAATCTCAGTACTTGGGAGGCTGAGACAGGAGGATTGTAAGTTCAAGGCCAGCCTCAGCAATTTGGCAAGACTCTCAGCAACCTAGTGAGACATTGTTTCAAAAATACAAGATCAAAAAGATCTGGGGATGTAGCTTGGAGGTAGAATGTTCCTGGGTTCAATCCCTACTACTACAAAACAAAACAAAACAAAACAGTGTAATTGTTCACCTTGTTGAGTTAGGTTATTTTGGGGGAAGGGAAAAGTGTAATACACAGACTCATTAACTTGCCATGGCTCATTTTAATTTTGGTACTGAATCAATTTTCAAGATAATTTTTGCAACTTGACTTTTCCTTTCTTCTCTGGTAGTCAAAGGGGCATTTTATTTTAAGGAAGTATTAATTAAAAAAAAATGTTGGCTAGTAGGCAAACTCAGAAAAGAGATTTAAAATTCTTTTTTCAGAAGCAGTGGCATTATACTCATACACTTGAAGTTAGTTTTCTTTATTCCATTCCTTTCCTTGTGAAATTTCAGGAACAACATAAAGCATTTTCATCATTCCCTGTAGCAAGAAATTTAGATAGGGACATAAATGTCTTTCATATCTTCTTAACCAGTAATCATTTCATATAAACTTTAAGAATTTTTTAACAGTTCTTATTTTATAGTTAAAAGGGCCAATGTTTGCTCTTTCCACATGATTCAGTAAATAAGTACATTTTATGCCAAAAAAAGAATTGACTAAACCCATCAATTATCTATTAAAAACATATATTGAGAACTTATTAGATGCAGACCTTATTATTAAACTCAGGCCTTATCTTCAGGGAGCTTTCTATCTCATGGGGATATATATTTATTAGAGGTAATTAAATAGAAATTAAATTACTATTACTTTTATATATACAAAAGTCACTTTTACTACCTTAAAATGGAAAAAATATTAATCCATCTGACAAATAAATGTTGAATAATCATTGTAATAGTTGTCCTTTCTGGAAGCACAGTAATACTAGAAGTCACAATAAAAATTTACTTTTTGTTGCTTTTACTAGGAAATATACTTTTACAGTTTTGTTAATAAAGTAAACTTTAAAAGCTTTTATGGAACACAAATTGGTGAAATAGACTCCTTGGATCATTTGGAAAAATTATTATTAGAATTTTAGTTACTGGAACAACATCTTTGAATATGATTAAGCAGCTTAGATTAAGATTCTATACAGGAATGAGATGAAATTATCTTAAGTAATTGTGTGCTATGTAGAATGCCACAAATTTATAAAATAGTTCTATGGTGATATTGAAACACTACAGATATGCTTATCTAAATATGAGCAGGCACTTGACATAAACTGACTTGATGGTTGGTCAGGACTAGAATTCTAGTTCTTACAACTACTTCCACTCATCCACCCACACCTATTGGACAAATGCCCAATTAAACAGATGGGTCTTGGCCTGTGTTGTCAATACAGACAACCTCCACCTTTATTAAGCAAAACACAAGATGAAAATAGACTATATTGTATTATTGTGCTCCTAGGCATGATAATTTGAGTGAAGAGCTACTATTTATTATTATTGTTGTTTGTTTTGGAAATATGATTTTTCTTATGAATGAATATATGAAAATTGAAGAATAACAGATAGAGTCTAGGAATCTAGAAAAACCCATAGAATAGGGAAGTAGTTCTCAGTCAAATATGAAAATAAAAAATCAGCAGGTGTGTGAAGTGCCATGTGGTTTTATAAATGCATTAGCTATGACTTTAGAAAATGTTCAGATTAACCAAGAAACATGGATTGATCATAAATTTCCCCTCAATCACCCGGGTATGAGACAAATTAGAATCCTCAATATCTGTCCATGATCTCCTTCACCAAGCTACCACTTCAGCAGTCACATAGTTTATTTTGGGGCAGTATGTTAAGTTCTGGATAAGATCTGTGCAAATGCCATACGCTTTCTCATTGTGAAATCAGAAGGATTTGGATAGCACATGATTTGATCACATCAAAAGTGTTTTGTTTTTGATGGACTAATAGCAATGCTACCCTGTCCACAATTGTGACAGAGCACTGAGGGGAAAGCAAGAACAGCAATTAGACAGCATTCTACTTGGAAGATCATAGGAAGCAATATTGACATATTGAAAGATCTTCAAGAATATTTGCTCTGCATTTTTCTGATATTCTCCTTAGTAGTGTAGTAATCAGCAAGCCATCACATACTTAACCGCATGGAATTATGAACATGGGCATTTGTTCTTGACTGAATCATTAATACTAATATTTACTCCTCTTAAATTATGTCAATGCATGGTCTATGAAAAAAACCGAAAAATTCAAGTGAAAGACCTTCACTCCTCTTTTCATGTTTTGATGTGCTTTTATTGGTGCATTATAGTCACACATCATAATACAGATCATATTGATAATGACATACATATTCATTATTATTTTCTAAATGATTTATTTAATCTTTCATCAATTCAGTTTTCTCCATTAAAAAGGGGGATGATGGTTGTAACCTATTTTCTTAACACTACTGCAGGGTTTTTAAAACAATGGCATGAAATAATTCCTACTAAACATAAGAATTTTATTGAATGAAGTCCTATAGAGTGTTTATTGATTAGTATTTTTAGATAAATGTAAGCATAATGTTGTTTAATACCACAGCAAAAACCTGCAACAAAACTTTCAGAAAATTTCAACTCCTGAATAAAATCTAATAAATAGAAATGTGTAAATAAAATTTACTGAATAAAATCTATAAAATGTGGGCTGAATTAATGTATAAATAGAAATTGCATAGCATCATTTAATATTTATTTCTTCCTTCCCAAAAAAGTTAATAGAACAATAATAAATCTGCTACTATTTAAGTTTGAGTTATTTTTTTTACTTCAAAATGTCTTGAGATACTTTTCTTTGATGATGTTAAATTTAATTTAAAATATAATTTTTTATTACATTGTCCTTTGAAATCACTGAAATTGCCTAAATAACATTGTTCTATCTTTGCTTGATAAATTGGAAAACTCATAAGATTAATTTAGATACAGATGGAAAATAAAAAGATCTCATCACGTACTTAATTTTATTGGAAGAAAATATATTACAAGAATAGCCATTTGAAAAGAAAAAATGCAAAATAATGACATACTTTATTTATTTCTGTGTGGAGGGTACTGGGGATGGGACCCATGGGCCTTCTACCTCTGGGCTACACCCACAGACCTATTTTATTTTGAAACAGAGTCTTTATAAGTTGCTGAGAGCTTCACTAAATTCCCGAGACTAGCTTTGAATCTGCAATCCTCCTGTCTCAACCCCCAGTAGGGATTACAAGTATGCACTATCATGCCCGGCTTAATTCTTACTATCATAAAATAGTAATAAAGGCTATCTTTATATGAAATTACATAGTTTGTGTATGTGTATTTGTCTAAGACACATGATTATTACTAGTTTTTTAAAACTACAATGTCATATTATATTTTAACATATTATTTAATATCTTCCTTTTTTTTTTTTTACAGCTAATGCCAGTCTTCTTGGAGGAGGTGGTGGTAAGTCTAGAATATCACTTAACTTAAAATACATTCTTATTATGCCAGCCACAAGATACTTAGTAGGTTTGTGATATTTTAAAGAATGCTATTTTCGCAATAGTCATCAACTACAAATATATTTCAGAAAATGGTTTATGTTAGAAATATCTTCAGCTGGCCTAAATTTTATTTCAGCTGATTTAAAGATATGTGGACCATTTTCTTTCTTTTGGTCAAAGCTTGCATTTTTAACTTTGGCATAAAGTACAACAGCTTTGATCTGTTGACATAAACACACATAGTAGATGACAGAGCCACTTTTAATGTGAATTCTAAAAAACAGTACATTTGGAAGCCATGTTTTCTTTTTTCACCATAATGACTTTTTGTTTTTCATGACTTTGTATCCTGAGAGCTTAATATATCACCTACTTACTTTGAAAAATAAAAAGGAAATTAGTATTGAAACTTTGCTTTTTAAGAAATGCTTGGTTAGAGGAAAAAGAGAAAATGATCAAAGTGAGAGCAGGAAGAGATTCCTGTATTAAGAACTTTTATATGAGCATCTTGTAGTTAATTATATTTTCATTTCTAGGTTAGGAAGATGAAAGCCTTCTTAGCCCCAGTATATACCATGTAGTAGGGGAGAAAATAAGTAGATGAAGAATAGGGTTGTTTTCATGCAAAATCTAGATGGACACAAATAGTTTCTCTCTCTCTCTCTACTTACACACTCTCTCTCTCCCTCCTTGTCTTGCTCTTGCTTTCTCTTTTCATAGGTAGAGTTGAAATATGTAGGACTCTGAAGAACTTGAGGCTTTAAAAAAATTCCCGGCTTTAAACAGGAAGTTTCAGTATAATTTTCATTTGAAAATTAAAAATGTAATCATTGTTCCTATGGAGAGGCAATTGATTTTTTAAAGGAATCTTGGAGAAGGAATGATAGAAATGATTTTAAGGTAGAACATTCTCTTCATATTGTCACATATCAGTGCATAAAGTGTATGGAATTTCAAGTTGGAATTATGTGAAGACCACAAAAGTTTTCTTAATATCTTCAATCCTCTCCTTTAAAATTGAGGTAATACTAATTATCTAAAATGTTTATTATGAGGATTAAACAAAAATATCTGGTATATAATAGAATAGTAGGGGATTATTAAAATCCATTTCTTTTCTCTAAATATTTTAGAAAACATAAATCTATAGGATTTTTCATAGCACCTCTTATTGCATTTTTGAGGAATTAGAAGGGAAAAATTTTCCTTAAGAGTTGGATTCCCAGTAATTTTTCTCTTCTAAGTCTCTTATAATATATGAAGAAAACATCATTACAATAAACTGCCCATAGTTGTGATTTTCTTATGACATTTTAATATTCTAAGAAACCTGATTAATACCATTAATAGCATAAATGAAAGTTAAAATTGAGTCTATGTAAACATATTTATCAAGTTATAACAACAGACAAATTAGCGAGACCCCATTTATTGCTTTTGATGGTTTCTAAAAAGTAAATTGACTAATTAGTTGAAATCATATTAGCTGCTTGTAATGAAAAAATTGTAACTTAAAGAAAGATATTTCTATCTAATTTAAAAGTGGTCTAAAGGTAGATTGCAATGGTTGTATGATAATTCCATGGTGTCATCAAGGACTCTAGATCTTACCTATCTGTCCTTCTCAACTAGTGCATGGCTTCCATTCCTCGGAGCTCATTCAGGCTGCTGGTGTTCTAGCCATCACAAATAGAGTACAAGGTAGAAGAAGAGGAAAGGCAAAATATAATAATGTGTGAGATCCAAAGATGAGTATGTTTTCTTTAAGCAGATTTCATTTAGGTCTTAGTCTTATATTATCCTTGAACTTGATAAAATATTCATCCCTGGAAGATAGTCTTTGATTCTAGGAAGCAGTGTGCTCTTAAAAAGAAAAAAGAACATATGCTAACATGCGGATGCTAGGGAGAAGATGAGGCATAAGAGGGTCTCCAGCTGAAAAAGAGACCCTCAATAAGCAAAGAAGTTGATTTAATCGAAGGGGAGGGACAGGGAGGAGGGACACCCTAAGGCACATGATGTACTTTCACAACTCTATCAAGGTCACTCACTGAATTGAACCTGAGAGGGGGGGAGGGCAAGGGAGCAGGGTGGGAATTGGGGAAGGGGTCAAGTGAGAAATGTGTGCAAATATGTCGTTAACAATTTGTACCTAACAAAGTTGTATGCTTACAATGCACGTATTTCTACAATAAAAATAAATAAATAAATAAAAATAAAAAGAAATCAGTGTTTTGTTTACCTAGGAGGAAGAGGAAAGTGAAGGTTCAAGTAAACAGTGAGCCTCATGATACCTGCTCTAGTGATTACTTTTATATTGTCAAGCTGCTTTGTTTAAATATATATGTATATAATTGACCTAGTAACTGGTTTTTGTATTTCCTATAGTTCTTCTTGTGTGAAAAGATACATTATGACTTTTTAGCAAAAAGGCATTCAGAAATAGGCCAACCGAGTTTTCTGTTTACTTAAAGCACATACCTTATTGTCCCCCTCTAGATGGTTGATTTTGCTAAATTTGACATAATTTCTAATTTATGAATTCTGAAATTAGCAAATTGGTACCATCATAAGGATAAATTACAAGTATTTAGGATGGTTGTAATTTTTTTCATTAAAGTAAATCATTGACAAGTTTAAATTCATTTATGTACTTCTGGAGATGTCAATATTGCTCTAAAATACATGTATGATTTTTGGAAAGCTACATTTAAAAATTACATTTAAGGAATACTTTTAGCCTTCTCTGGGCTGATTTTTTAACCTTATTCATTCTAGTACAAATCTTTGTATTCCTCCCAGTGATATTTGTAAAGTAACAATTAGTAATCATCCAACAAAAAGCAATTGAATCAATGTAATTCTTTTGGATTTAATCAATAGTTTCTTTTATTGAATTAAATTAATGCTTTATTTAAGCAGGTTTCATTTAGGTCCTATATTATCCTTGAATTTGATCAAATATTCATCCCTGGAATGTATTCTTTGACTCTAGGAAGCAATGTGCTTCCTTACTTGGAAATAGAATGCCCCCCTAACCCTTATGCAAACAAGATAGCAATGTTGGAAGTAGGGCTTGGCTGTAATTTCAGCAGTGGATAAATCTATTGTAATATCCATGTGGCCTGGCTGGTAGGGTGTGTCAGGAGAAGGTGGGTCCCTGGGGCTCCTGCTTGGGAACTACATGTGGTTCCTCCTCACTCTCTCTCTGGCTTCTGGCCCCTATGATGTGAGAGTAAGGTTTTGTGCTCTCCCTCTCTTCACTTCCTGGTGCCATGCCCTGGGATCCATGGTTCCCAGCCTCACTTGGACTGAACCCAAAATACCCAAAGAAACTGTGAACAAAAACTTTTCCTTCCTCTAACCTATGTAGTCAGGTCTTTGGATTATATAGCAGTAAGAATGCTAAGACAATATCTCTTCAATTGCCCCTATAGGACATAAATCTTTGAAACAATTTGATCAAGGACATTTTGCACAACATATAAAATAATGAGACCTTAAGTGCCATTTTTAGGACCTTAGGAGGACTTCCTCCAAATTCCATATACTACTTGATTGTGAAATTTAGACAAGATTATTATATACACAGTTATTTTATACTTCAAATCTTAGTGTCATATGGTATTTATTTATTTATTTATTTATTTATTTATTTATTTATTTATTTATTGCGGTACTGGGGATTGAACTCAGGGGCATTCTACCTCCGAGCTACACCCCCAGCCCTATTTTTTATTCTTTATTTTGAAATCGAGTCTCACTAAATTGCGGAGTGCCTCACTAAGTAGCTGAGGCTGGCCGCGAACCCGGATCCTCCGGTCTCAGCCTCCCGAATGCTGGGATTACAAGCGTGCGCCACCACCCCCGGCTGTCATATGGTATTTAAAGTAATAACCAAGAAGTCTCCTAAAGGAGATTTTTAAAATGTTCACATACTATCCTTTCAGTTCATATTTTAAAGTGTGATAATCCTTTAACACTGGTGTGAGTTTTCACCTTTGGACTAGAGATCAATCTTTTTATGAATTTAGTGTGACTGGTTGCAGTTCATTATAATAAACATGAACAATGTAGTCATATTTACTCAGTCATCTCAGTAAAAACACTTGAGAATATTAACCACTTCTATTTTTCCTAGGTATGTTAAAATATATACTAATTTCTTAAGTGAGTATATGGCTTATAAGTAGTGGTTGTATTCTAATTTTCAGGCAGCTTTTTATTAATCTTTGAAAATTCTTGAAATTCTGTTAAATTTTTGTACACCTATCTTCATTACTAACACTACCCTGAATAATTGTAGCACAGTGAATATATATATATATATATATATATATATATACATATATATATATATATATATATATATATATATATACAGGTTTATACATATAAATGTATAAATATATGCATGCATGAATAGGTACATTTTATTTTCTCATCTAGTCCTTGTGTTAGGATAGGTTATCTAATGCTATGGTAACAAATAAGTCTTGGAATCTTAGTGACTTAATAAAATAAGATTAATGTTTGCTTATACTTTAGTGTGAGCAGGATTGGTGGCTCCCTTACTCAGGCTATTCTACAGTTGGGGACACAGAGACTTTGCTGTTCTCAGATCTTATAGCTCGTGCATGTAATATGTGGCTCTTAAGGATGTCATAGAGCATGAAGAGAGAGCTAGAGGATCTTGTGTGATATGTTTATGGACCAGTTATGGAAATGACTTACATCACTTCTGCCTGTTTCAATGGTTACAATGGGGCAAGTGACAACCTAATTACAAGGAAGGCTGGGGAAAATAGAGTCTTCCAGAATTCCCAAGAAGAGGAAATGGTATGGTAATCACATGCATTGTCTTTGCCACAGTGCTCACATTATATCAGTGCTATTATTTATTATTGGTAGTATTATTTTAATGGTTGGGGAATATAAGACTTAGTGATAGTTACTTCTTTAAACCTGTACTGCTTATAAGAGACAGCATTTCAATAAGAAGGCAGTGTTGACTTCAACTCTAGGGCTCTTTGCTCTGTGAGTTTTAATATACTTCTGCTTTTCAGATTTACTTTTTTTATACACAGGCAGGAAACTTGGGACACCGGGAAAAGTGAATGGGAGAACTGGAAAATACATAGTTGAGAGGGGGATGATGTTTTTCTTAGCTTATTTTCATAAGTCTCAATCTCTTGATAATTCAGTAGTATATGCAACAGCACTATCTTACAATATATTTGGGTTGCTGCCCAAAGTCATATACCTTTTTAGGTGTGTATTTGAGTTTTAGTCTTAGAAAACACTATTTTAAATAAATGTTCACTCATTTGTAATAAGGATGTTTTACTTGCATCAGGTCTGTGATACTGGTACTTTTGGAATATATAATACAAAAGAAATTATTGGAGCCTGCCTTAAACTATATAAAGAAGCAAATTAGAAAAAATTACCCAGAATTAAAGAGCTAATCCCTTAATTCCTTTCAGATCATTGCATAATATGACCAACATTTACAACAGCTTACTCTAGATAATGTCTTTGCCCTTTCATTTATGTGAAAGGGAAAACCAGAACCTGGTTCTGGTATTTGTTTCCTCCTGTAGCCTTTCAAAGCACCTAAGGCATAATGTTAGACATAGAAAGTGATAGAGTGCAAATTAACTTTGGCTTTTGTACATATAACTTTGTATGACTGCCATTTTAATCATATATACATATGTAATAAAAACCTATCTGTATGAAATCAATATGGCAATTTTATACTTTATCCCTAAGGTGATTATGTGGCAGACTAATTTTAAAAACTAAGTATCGCAAGTACTACTAAGAAATGAATTCTGAGCCACAGATGTAGTGCATGTAAATCTATTTGTCTAGAACAAAAACCGGTTATATACCATGGGACTTTTTCACCTCAGAAGGCTTTGGACTCTCTTATGCCCATAAAAGTGGCACAAATATGGACAAAATTAAGTGGCCTGTGTCAGTAATTGCTCCTCTGAACTCTCTCTTTTCTGGTTTGGACAATTCTATATGCAGAGATAATTCCACATGCTTGCTTTAATTGAGATCCATTCATATATTAACCCAGTTTGTGTAAGATACCAAAGTGCATACTTGAAAAAGGGGTGTGATCATAAACTATTTGCTGTTACACAATAGGTATCCTCAGTGTATTTCCCCCCACAATATTTGTTTTGAACTCAGATGTGCATATGTGAACACACCATCATCCATCCATTCGACCAATATTGAATAACTACTTTGTGTTGGTATTGAGTAGCAATTTGCCAGATTCCCTGTTGCCAATCATGGTCTTTTGTCAGCTGAATTGTCAAAGCAATTATAATTCCCACATTCTCTCAGCTATTCCAAGGATTCTCCTGGCATGTATCTTTTGAATTAAAATGATGCCTTAGATTAAAAGACTAGTATTGAATGCCGTATTTAAAAGGCGGAACAGATTTTTTTTTTTTTTTTTCTTTTTGCGGTACTGGGGATTGAACTCAGGGGCATTCTACCTCCGAGCTACAACCCCAGCCCTATTTTTTATTTTTTATTTTGAAATCGAGTCTCACTAAATTGTGGAGTGCCTCACTAGGTAGCTGAGGCTGGCCGCGAACCCGGATCCTCCGGTCTCAGCCTCCCGAATGCTGGGATTACAAGCGTGCGCCACCACGCCCGGCGGAACAGATATTTTTGAAAGTACTCCTTTCACACAAAAATCTGAGTTAATACCTAGAATTTCTAACACAAGGAACAACATATTTAAAGGTCTTTTGAGCCAGACATGATGGTACATACTTGAAATCCCAGTACTTGGGAAGCTGAGACAGGCAGATCAAAGGTTCAAGACTAGTCTCAGCAACATAGTGAGTCTCTCAGCAACCTACTGATACCATATTTTTTAAAAAAAAAGGGGGGGGGCTTTTGAATACGTTTAAGAGACAAAGCTTTCATAAATCACTTCTTGAACATTCACAAGCAGAGTGGAGTTCTCTCTTGCCCTTCTTCCACATGCAGAGTGGGTTTCCCTGGGCACATATCACTCCATTGCTCCTAGTAATTCTGTCACTCTTGCTAAATCTCTAGATGTGGTCAGGCTTCAGGCATGCAGGGAGGAATCTAGGATAGTAGACAGCAGCATGAGATTAAGTCATATTAACATGGGATAAGGTGTTGGGGCTTGCCCCTCAGAGGATGTTAGTGAGTTAGCCAGCTGATCTGTGCTCATCTGGTAAAGGGTCTTGGCCATGGGCCTGGGAATAGCAAGTCTCTCATGCCTGAAAGAACAGCATGGTGATGGCCAGAGGTGATGGCCTTTCTGCTTAGGCAGGGAGCAGAGCATCAGGAAAGAATGTGATCCTAAACCCCAGAAAATAAGGATTAAATCTTGCCTGCCTCCAGTGGGATTGATCTTGGGCACTGCAGGTAGTTAAGTCTGCTAGAGGCAGGTAGTTAAATCTGTTAGAGGAGATCAGGAAACCAGGCTGCGAGGAAAGAGAGGGAAAAGGGATAGAGGGACCAGGAACCAAGCCATGTCTGACAACATTCAGTTACACACTGAACCAGCCTAGCTTTGCTATTCCCTCCCTTCCATTTACTGATCACATCTTGTGTTGTAATCTTGACATTGAGGTAGCAGAGTCTTGAACTTTGTGCAAGTCAGAGGTATAAATATTTAGTTACATATGAAGTATCTTAAGAACAAAAGAGTCTTTTGATGCAGAAAAATAAAGCAAAGGAAAGGAAGTAAAGATTTTTTATGATTATTGGTGTATTATAATTATACAGGGTAATAAATACATACATGCACATGGCACTTGTTGTGTTTCCTCTCGGTTCCTACACTACTCCCCACCTCCCTATAGATAGTCTTTATCACAATACAAATAACTTCATGTATGGACAAAGGGTTTTTTGTAAGTTACCATCATCAGATGTCCCCTTTCTCCTCCCTTCTCCCCACTTCGACTTCCCCTTCCCAATCCCACTAGTGAGGTCTTCTTTATTTTCCAGTTTCGCTCTAGTTTCTAAATGTGAGTGAAAACATATGGCCTTTCACTTTCTATGACTGAGTAATCTCTCTACGCATAACATTCTCAAGTTCCATCATTTTCCTGCAAATTATATAATTGTGTTATTTTTATGGCTGAGTAGAATTCCATTTTGTGGATATTTCATAATCCACTCATCTATTGATGGACACCTAGGCTGGTTCCATAGTTTGGCTATTGTGAACTGAGCTGCCATAGATATGAAAATGCATGTGTCCCTATGGTAATCTGCTTTCCATGCTTTTGGAAAGATCCCCAAAAGTGATATGGCTAGGTTGTGGGGTAGCTTCATTCCCAGTTTTATAAGGAAACTTCACACTGATATAGCTGTACTAATAGCAACTGTACTAATTTGCAATTCTACCAACAGCATGCAAGAGTTCTTTTTTTAACCACATCATCACCGGTATTTATTGTTGTTTGTATTCTTGATGATTGCCATTCTAACTGTGGTTAAATGGAATTTCAGTGGAAGTCAAAATCTTGGAGTGGTCAGAGAAGTTTTCCTGAAAGAGGTGACATTAGATTATTAGATCACTCTTGAGGAATGAGTAGAATTTTTCATCAATGAGCAAAAGGAAATGACCCAATCAGATGTATTCCTGGTATTTGATATAGATATCTTGCTCAGCCTTATCCAACCTCCTCACTGTTCTGCTGTCATATTATCTAGAACTTGGTTCAGCAGTTTCCTCTAACAGTGCAGGAATGCCAGTTAAAATGGAGTAAAAAGTATTAGGGCAAAACTTTGGATAGAAACTCTGGTGCTGGTGGCATTGACAGGAAACCTCCATTAGGGCCACCTGCACAGTCTGATGGTCATTACCAACATAAAAACCCCTCCATCGCGTCTTTGCCTTTGATTAGCTCACCTGTATATTGATCTAGTGACCATCTCTGAAGCTTCTCAAATCCTTTGAACTTCTAGTTTTTCTCCTCATTCCACATGAGGTTGTCTAGTTCCTATTCATAGACATTTGACCAAGCCCTGGTTACCCTGCACTTGCCTGCCATTTGTCAGTAAACCTTCCACATGCTCTTACTGGTAGGGTGAGGAGAGGAAAGGAGATCAAATTCCAAGCCCTCTGCCATGAACTCTCCTGATGAAATGACCATTCCAAGTACATGCCTGTTTATTCCACTACTAACTTTGGTTACTATGATCCTCTATTCTAAAGCTAAAGCCACTTCAGAGATTAGTAAGTGACTTTTCTGCTGTATTTTAAAAGTAGTTATTTAGTACGAACATTATAAATAAAAAACTTCACCCCTATCTTCTTTGAGAAAAAAGTGGGGCATGGTGGTACACACCTATAAACCAGGTACTTGGAGGGCTGAGACAGGAAGATCACAGGTTTGAAGCCAGCCTCAGCAACTTAGTGAGGCCCTCTGCAACTTAGTGAGATCCTGTTTCAAAATTTTAAAAAATAATAAAAATAGAGCTGGGAGTGTAGCTCAGAGGTAATGCCCCTGGGTTCAATCCTCAGTACCACAAAATAAATAATCTTTCATCATGTTTACTATGTACCCACTCCCCCTCTAAGTGAAACTTCCCATCTAAAACCCTATTGAGGGGGCAGCCCTTTGTGACTAAATGGTCTTTCTCATTGTAGTTATAACTGATTGTGCCTGTATGGATATATTCCCCAATTAGGACATAAATTTCCTGAGAGCAGGGAATCTCTCATTCATCTTTATGGCTCTGGATTCTCCTACCATATATAGAAGGTGGTGACTAAATTTTATTCTAAATTTTAGATGTTACTATCACTTATCTTGAATTCTCAACATATTTAGATACTTTGGCTTTGTCTAATTTGCTTTGGAAAGGCAATTTCTTTATCTCTGAGGATTTCTAAATGAAAGAAACCAACATATTAAAGAATGTCTACAGCAGGCAACCATATACATATTTATAGAATAATAATTTTAATAATTGTATTTTATGCTTAAAAGTTTATAAAGCCACTATCTCATAACTTTATTTATATGCAAATAAAAAGAATAATATGTATTTGTATAGTAATGCAGATAATTTGCATTCCATAGGTCACATGGGGAGAAAGGCTATTGTATCATTCATGCTTGTAGGTATTCAGTTATAACTTTCTTATATATATTAATAATTTTTTAAAAATTTATTAATAATTTCTTCAAATATTAGAAAGAGCTTGTCATTGACATATTAATAACATTCAATTTTTATCACAGGTTTACTTTCAATTTTATAAATATTGTGTGTGTTTATACTCTCAACTTGATTCTCTTTTAAGTTCACCTGTTTCCATTTTGATTTTGATTTTTAGCATTTGAATTTTTAAAATTAATTTTGTAATTGATAATTATTACTTTATATTACCTTGGTATGTTTGTTCATAGCTAACTTTTTAAAACATGTAAAGATTAAGTCATTCCTTCAGGAAGTGTTTAGATTATTAATCATGCTCCAAGATAGGAATTAAAAATTTTAAAAATGTTAGAAAATTAAAAAATATATAATCTCCCTTTTCAGATGTAAACATTTCTTATAATAATTCTGGACTTCTATAAGCTCTTCCACTGTATTTGGCTAGCTACATGGGACCTAAGGGTTTGGTATTACAGATTCATATCTAAACACAGAGCTGAAATTAGGAAGCACTCTAACAGGTGCCAGGATGCATCTATGTATCTTCCTAATTATACAGCAGCTGGAGTAAAATGCTTGTGTAACTTATCTATCTGTGTTACAAGTAAAGTCTTTTGAAAACTATAAAAAAAGAAAGATTCATTGAATTCCTGTTTTAAATATCTATCCCTGCTTGGTGTAGTAGCACATGGTCGTAATCCCAGTACTTGGGAGGCTGAGACAGGAGGATGCAGGTTCGTGGCAGGCCTCACCTACTTAGTGAGGCCCTCCAAAACTTAGTGAGACCCTGTTTCAAAATAAAGAACTAGAGCCGGGCGTGGTGGTGCACGCTTGTAATCCCAGCATTCGGGAGGCTGAGACCGGAGGATCCGGGTCCACGGCCAGCCTCAGCTACCTAGTGAGGCACTCCGCAACTTAGTGAGACTCAGTTTCAAAATAAAAAATAGGGCTGGGGGTATATAGCTTGGAGGTACAATGCCCCTGAGTTCAATCCCCAGTACCGCAAAAAAAAAAAAAAAAAAAAAAAAAAAAAAAAAAAAAAAGAACTAAAAAAACATAGGGCTTGGGGTGTAGCTTGGAGGTAGAATGCCCCTGGGTTCAATCCCTAGTACCATAAATAAATAAATAAATAGATAAATAAATAAATAAATAAGTTAATTAATTAATATCCTTTATTTCATAAAGCTTCTGAATATTACCTGTGAATGCACAGTAGAATACAAGATTTCAACAAAATAGTGCAGGCCAATTGTGTTCTAAATCACCAAATTATATTCCTTCAGTTAATGGTAGGTAATGGTGTTATTTACTATATCTGATGTCGCTTCACAGTAACCCACAGTGGGGAAATATTTTGGGAGCCACTTTTATAATCTTCTCAACTTTGGTAATATTAAGAATCCTACTCCATTCTTTGGAGCTGCCTTCATTTACTTCCCGAACTGAAGATACATAGTAGGGTGTAGAGGTGAATGAATCTGGCAATTCTCAATTTTAACAAATCCAAGAACTCAGGGGTACAGTCACGGGCATTTATTCCCATAGAGTTTCAGTGAGAAGGTACCTTTGGTTTACATAATCTCTTATTACTACAGTTCTGTCTTTGGCCAAAAAATCATTACTTTTTACAAATTAGATGAATTTATTATTTTGCCTACTAGCTTCCAGTCTGAACGATGCTTATAATGACACCTAATTTCTTTACCAGGGTGGAATAACTAATTGCTCATTGTAAAGTGTTTTTAAAATACAAAGTGCTAGATAAATGGTTATTACTATAGTTGTTATTATTATCATTATAGTCTAAACCTGAGAGATGAAAGGTGCTGGATAATTACACAATATGACGATGCTATATCTAAATAAAGGAGAATAACCGGAATTGTTGGGTTACAAAAATCAAGATATCTGTGTGTGGTAGAGGAGAGTTTCTCTTAAAGAAGATTATATAGATAATTGTATGTTAATTATCTGCAAATAAGCCCAAGGATTTTACGTACAAATATGTACAGAAGATTATTATGACAGCAGTTCATTTAATCTGTGTAGTGGGATTTGTGATGAACCTTTTTTTCAAGAATTTAAATAACCAGAGTAAAAAATATATTCTAGAGCATGTGTTATTCCAACTTCATGCAGCATTACCAGGCCAGCAAAAGGATAGCCTAAGAGTCTTTAGGGTAGAACTGTGTTGAGCTCTATCACTTAAGGTACATGGAGAGGAATAGAAAACAGTAGCATTTCTCTGTTCAGGCACATATTTGGTACAGGAGAGGATCAATGTATCCTGCAGATCAGAACTGATACTGACTGTATGTCCAGGCCCACAAGAGGGACTATGGAAGGAGAAACCCAGCAGAAACTTATTGAGCACAGAAAAAAGAAGTGGTGCTTCAATGTGGAGAGTGGCAGGGAAGACCAGGTGACTTCATGGGGCACCCGACCATGAGTTTAAATGGCAGCAAGGAAGGCCTTGGCAATAGTCTGGAGGCTATTGATCTCAACATCCAGATTCCAGGTCTGAAAAGGTGTCCCAAGTCAAAATCTAGAGAGTTCAAGCTCTCAAGAATCTCTTTCTCCAAAATTGGTTTTGTGAATAGGTTTAAATAGAACTTATTCATAGAGAACAATAGTAGACTTAGCCAGGAGCAACTAGAAGGAGCAACTAGGAGATGAGAAGGAATGATATTTCAAGAGTTTGTAGCTTAATTACTTTATCTGCTTCTGTCATCGGGTTATTTCTGGAAAAAATAATATATTAAAAAAAAACTCTCAGAAATGGATTCAAGGGGTACAAAGCCCTAACAAGTCTTGATATTCACTAACTCTGCAACTTCTTATAGGCAAAGTGTACTCACCTCATACTTACAAATGTGACATGATCCATTTCTACAGGGCCAACTTTTTAGTACATAAACCAAATAGATTTTTATGAAATTCCAGGCTCCATTTGCACTATAATTGGTATAAAACATAATTCACTAGTCAAATTTATTAAATAAGGAATAATTCCTCATCTATGTTAGTATAAACCTCTTTCTGTACCATCAAATAATCTTCATTTAGGAATCTTCTAGCAGGCACCTCTGAATACCCTTGATAGATTAGAACTGACATTCTCCTTGCTGTGAAAATTCAGTGAATTTTCTTAGGCAACTATCTGTCTTCCCTATCAGAGTATAGATTCTGCAATGGTATGGACTGTGTCTGTTTTGTTCACTTGCTGTATCCTCAGGATACTACAGAAGGTATAACATATAGTAGGCACCCATCAACTAACTGTTGGATGGGTGATTAAAGGAACAATAATAGCTAACCTTTATGAGGTGCTGGCTCTGTGCCAGGCACTATGCTAAGGATAGTATTTTCATTCCATCAGTATTCCTGGTAGATAGATATTATTATTCTCATTTCATAGATGAAAGAACAAAAGCTCAGTAGAGTTAGGATGAATAAAATATTAGACAAATCCAGTATTTTAACTAAACTAACTCCACATCTTCACCATAATGATTGTACAATAAACTTGATCCTCTACCTATACATCTACTTTTTGTCTACCACTCCCCACCAAAATTGTGACCATGATACTGGTGTTCATTTTCCTGGCACAGTTTACCAGTGCTAGAGGAAGAAATATGGACTTTGTTTTCATAGAATTATAGTTAAGTACATTGATCTATTTGTTGTCTCCTTAATCATCTCAGGGGCTTGCCTTTGTTTCACTTGGAATAGATTTCTCGGGGGTGGGTGGCCTCCTGAGCAACATTTGTTAAAGTATTTAAGAATAAATATACCAACTTCAGCCATCTATGACAAAGGGATATGAAATGGTGTAAGCATCCAATAGCTTGAAAAACATGGGAAAGAAGAGATTGGAAAGGAAATATATGGATGGAAAAAGTTCTTTGGAAGGTTTATACATAAACTAAGGCATCTAGAAAGCCAAATACAGGCCCAGAGATGGAGAAACACTCAGAAAAGATCTAGGAAGATGCTAACCTTGAGGTACCCTCCGGCTACCTTGAGGTTCAGACAATGCAGGAAGTGAAGGCTAAGGCAGAGTTATGGACAGCTTGAGATTGTTTCAGTTTCTTTCTATAGGTATTTAAGGAAATCTCTGTCAAATCATTAGCTGAACACTAAGCTGATAGAGCATATACCTCAAGGATCACACATGGCAAAGAATATCGTTTTCATTATTGCAAATAATTTAGAAAAGTCATTAAATAACCACAAGCCCTAACAAGTGGCAACAACAAACCTGGGGGAGGAAAAGAGAGAGGAGTTTCTGATTTCCAGAGACATAGCATTATAACATTTAAAGTGATCACTTTTCAACAAAAAATTTAAAAATACGCATCTCCATGTTTCAGACACTGTTCTAGGAAGAGCATTATATCTATGAATAAAGTTGACAAAAATCCCTGTCCTTATTAAGCTTATATTTTATGAAATAAATATATTTATTTATTATGGCATTGTATTTTCAATATTTTATCATGCTAATTTTCAAACACCAAGGGAAGTTGAAAGAATTTCATAGTGAATTATGTACATGCCAACACCTAAATTCTATCATTGACACTTTATTATACTAGTATCGCATTTCTGTGCATGTAGCCATTTATTTATCCATCCATAAATTCATTTTTTCTTTTTGCATTAAGACTACAAAATGAAAACAATTCAAATGTCAAGTAGTAGGGTACTGGTTAAATTGATATTTTTCTACTCAAAGGAATGATATGCAGTCATTTAAATTTAAAATTTTACAACTAAATAAAATCATGTGTCTGTTCATAGGAGAAAACATGATAACAATGTGCCTTTTTATTTCAACACTATAAAACATTTTATACAAAAAGAACCTTAAGCTAATGTAGAAAAATGAAAGATGCTTGGTCTATTAAGCTCATGGGTTTTTATTTTATTTTTTATTTTTTGGTACTGGGGATTGAACTCAGAGGCGTTCTACCTTCGAGCTACACCCCCAGTCCTATTTTTTACTCTTTATTTTGAAACCGAGTCTCACTAAGTTGCGGAGTGCCTCACTAGGTAGCTGAGGCTGGCCGCGAACCTGGATCCACCAATCTCAGCCTCCCAAATGCTGGGATTACAAGCGTGCGCCACCACTCCCGGCTGGCTCATGGGTTTTTAAACTCTCTCTTCTTACTTTTCATTAAAGTTGTTTTTAGATTGTTTATTTGATACTCACATTTAAAATAGGAAAAATAAAATCATTATCTATAATGCACATTCAAAATTATTTAGCAGACAGGTATCAAATTACAATGTCTTGTATTAACTAATTATATATTGGGTATTTTCTAGCATCTGGATATAAAAAGATGAATAAAATGCAGTTCCTGCCTATTAGAGACATACAATGTGTTAGATATTCTGTCTCCATAAAAGTATATTGTAGCTGGGCGTGGTGGCACACGCTTGTAATCCCAGCATTCGGGAGGCTGAGACCAGAGGATCTGGGTTTGAGGCCAGCCTCAGCTACCTAGTGAAGCACTCCGCAACTTAGCAAGACCCGGTTTCAAAATAAAGAATAAAAAATAGGGCTGCGGGTGTAGCTTGGAGGTAGAACGCCCCTAAGTTCAATCTCTAGTACCACAAAAAAAAAAAAGGTATAATTGTATAATGAACAGTAATTATGCTGTGTATAGTATGTGGTGGTCAAGAGGAATGTTTCAAATCAAAGCCTTTGAGTATGCTAGACAAGCACTCTACCATTGGGCTATATCTCAGCCCAAAGAATGAGCATTGACCTCAGATTTCTTAGCTTTGCTTCTAGGCTATGTTTCATACCAACTGTTTAATATTGGACAAATTATTTTCTTCCCTTTGCTTCAGTCCTTCATTTCTAATGAGGTTAAAAATACTTCCTACTTTCAGATTTATGTAAAGATTAAATGAATTAATACAAGTTAAATACATAAGCCGGGCGTGGTTTGCGCATTCTTGTAATCCCAGCATTTGGGAGGCTGAGACCAGAGGATCCGGGTTCGCGGCCAGCCTCAGCTACCTAGTGAGGCACTCCACAACTTAGGGAGACCCTGTTTCAAAATAAAGAATAAAAAATAGGGCTGGGGGTATAGCTCAGAGGTAGAATGCCCCTGAGTTCAATCCCCAGTACTGCAAAAACAAAACAAAACAAACAAAAAACCATAAAATAGCCTCTTGTATATTATAAATACTAAGGAAATATTACCCATTATTACTATAGTATAATACATTGTCTTTAGGATTCTGTAATGAGTTATATTCTTGTTTCAAGAAACTCCTTCTGAGAGAGAGAGTGTGTGTGTGTGTGTGTGTGTGTGTGTGTGTGTGTGTGTGTGTGTTGTCCACATACTCAAGTAGAGTGAATTAAAGGTAACATATATTTATGTTTGAATGTTCAGAAATAAAACTGCAACTTTTACTTCAAACTGATATATTTATATTTCCTTTTTAAAATCTTTATTGATTAAAATATTCCAGGTATTTGACACATGATCAAGAATCTATGCTTTAACTTCAAGATTATTTAAGACTATTTTAGGATACAGATTGATTCCCTTAGAAAGTCTTATGCTTTCTATTATCTTAGTTGTGGTGCTTGAGTTGTGTAGATGACAGCCTTTTGGAGTCACTAAGCGTTTGCATTTGTAGCATACGTGGTCAAATGAAGAACAGTTTCTCTCTAGGCCTAAATTTAATGCCATCAGAAAACTATGGAAAAGAAAAAATGTCTTTTAGATGTTCAGAATATTTTGTTTTTAGTAAAAGAGAAACATGAACATCTGGTTGTTTTCTCATAAATTTCCAACTAAAAATAGAAAATGATTTATTCTTTTGTCCATTCTATACCTCTGTAAGAAGTTTAAGATTGAAAAGTTCCTAGGGTTTGATTCTCCTCTCTCTGAATATTCAAATGCTATTAAATAGAAATAATTTGGGTCACTTATAAGATTATGATGGAAATGATGGTATGATGTAAAGACTTTGGAGTGAGTTTTGTCCTGCCTCAGGAGAACTCATAGTTGGATTGTATTTATGGAAAAAGATGAAGAAGAAGATATATAAAAATGTAATAATCCTTCATTTTCATTTGAATCTCCAGTCTGTGTCACAGTTTTTACTTTTAGGAGGGCATGGAGAACATCTGTCTTGTTTTTTATTTCGTACATTTGGTTCCCTTAAAGTCTTCTCTTGAAGTGGATCTTCTTTTCTTATCATCATGTATTTATTATAATAAAAATTTCATAGAGAAACCTTGAAGCTAAAAAGGATGTTTTGTTTTTAATGATGTGATGTTACAGTGTAAGTATTGGGAAATGGTAGATGCAGGGAGTCGATGAGATAGTAAAACTGTGTGGGACCAGTTTTACTGCAGGCTGAGAGATTTTGTTGTTGTTGTATTTTCACCATCCTTTGAGGTGTTTGGCAAGACAATGCAAAGAACTGCAGGTCTTACCTGTTTGTTAGTGTATTACTTTCCTAGAGTTTATGGTGTGTTTGTTGACAGAGGAAGCCAATTTAGATAGTGACAAAGATAACAGCTAATAGAAATGAGGTTGAAAATTAGGGTTATTTTAGGGGGTAAGGACAAGAATAATAAAATATATGTACATAGTTTTATGGAAAAAATACTATTCCTGCTCTGGCTAATATTTATGGTTATTTTTAGACTTTTATTCCACAAAATGGCTTTCCATGCCTTCATTGAGATAATCTGAAATATTTTGCCCAGTGAATAAATTCTGAAAGATATTTCACCTCATAACATTTGGTTTATGAAAAATAAATCCAGTGGCTCCAACTATTTTTTAGATTTTGCACTATAATCTTCATATACATTATTCAAGTTGCTGACAATAGAAAGTATAATTTCTTATGTTATTGCATGGTTGATTTAATCATCTCTTCTGGGATGCCATGCTCTAGCAATTATAAGATACAACAATATTTTATTCAGTGTAGTACTATTCATGGAACCTCTAACCTAACTACTTCCATAGTTCTGTACTACACAATGCATCACAGAATTAATTTATGTTAACTTATTTATTATTTAATGTGTACAATCTGGAAGAAAAAATTAGGGTTTTATTTAGATTTTAAATGAGATGGAGAGTTAATGAGACAAATAGAAAGTCTCTTCTAGCTGGCAGAACTCCTAGGGTGTCAAAAATAGGGGCCATTACAGAGGCAAAAATGAAGCAAAAGGCAAGGTTTTCCCTGACAGCCCATAGTCTATGATTGTAGCTAGAGCAAACAGATTTTTCTTTTCCAAAATTAGGATATATTTAAAGAAAAATTAAATGTAAAGGGCACATTTAGAGTGATTTTTAGAAATTCCTAACAAGCGAGTTGTCCTTTTGTTTTTCAGTTCCTGTGGAAGCATTTCCCATCTGTCATCTGGAAAGAAAGAGCATTGAATTCTTAAAGTAGGGGAATTCACACTATCAGGGAAAGAGAAGATGCAGTGTGTGACTAATAACGAGGGCTTGGTAATAGGACATGAGACAACTCTGTAGAGTGTAGGGGTCATTAGGAACATGATAGACTAAATGAATGAAAAAAAACCACTGGTTAGGAAAACGTGGAGGGAGGGAAAAGTAAATTCATTCAAGAGTTTGAATTGCTTACTCACTTGAAAATGAACAGAGGCTTATGAAATAAACTTTGCTGCCTAGATGCTAGGAAATAGCTCAGAAGTCATGTTTCCGGTGTATAAAGCAGCAGGCAGGGATTCCCGTCACTTGAGTCTGTTCTTTTCTCTTTCATGAGTACAAAAGTACTTGACTAGAGAAGAGATAATTGTCTTAAATCATGTTTGTCTTCCCATGCCTTGCATTATGTAGTATATGTAGGTGAAAGATCAAAGTTGTAAGAGATCATCTTTGAGGGGGAAATGCCTTTCTTAATTCATGTGTACTTTGAGTTTTTTCTGCCTTACTTGCATAGCAAAACTATGCTTGGAAACAGAGCCCTATGTTGTATCATCTGCATACCTGACATCATGTACAAATAACAGCAGATGATGGAATTTCACCCAAGGTCTGATTATTACCAGAGAGACTTCACAGACTCAAAATGCCTGTTTTTATCTTATACATCGAGAAGCCCATTCAAACTTTTATGGCTCTGCCAAGTTGGCAAGAAAGAGAGTTGGCAAACTTCCCATGCTGGGTTCCTTTTAGTTTGAAGGTTTTGAAGTGGCTCTGAGTCTGGTGAGTGAGGCTGTGATAAATGCTGTGTGGAATTCTTGTGAGGTCTCTTATTTGTTGACTGTAAGCTTTTCATCATTTGACATGAATGAGAAACATCATTCCTTTGCAGGGGTATCCCCTTTATTCTCTACAGTTATCCTTACATAATTTGCAGTTACTATATGAAACCATAAATTCTCCGAGCAAATGCCTGTTTTAACAGAGAACTTTAAAGGTACATGGCAAAAATTTAAACAGGTCCTAATTGATGGGATTTAAATACTGCATACAGTAATTAAATGGTTACATTAATTTAAAAAACCCTGAAGCACCCCTTGTTTTTTTTTCTTCTTTAATATCTCTCAATTTTTTCAAAACCCTGAATTCATGATTTAAATTAATTAGGTGAAGGAAATATAACTGTATTAAATTTCCTAAGTGCTTAACATACTGATAAAAATTTTAAAATCTATATGTCTACAAAATAGGTGGGAGCTCATTTCTACCATATAGTTAATTTAAAATGGAATTCCCAAGAAAAGTAAAGAAATTGCAGAGAAATGATTGCTGTAGAAATAAGAATATATTAAAAACACATTAAATGCTTGGCATTTGAGCTAATTTGATTTGGTATGCTTACGTTGTCTTCCCTCTTCTCCTCTCTTTTCCCTCTTCTTCCCCCCTCCTCATTCTTGCCCTCCCTTCCTTTTTCCCTCCCTCCTTTTATCCCCTTTAGGTACTGGGGATGGAACCCAGGGCTTCACACAAGTTAAGCAAGCCCTTTACCACTGAGCTACATCTCCAGCACTTAAGTTGTTTCTCTATGAACGAAATAATATTAAAGCAATACATTTAATGGACTGCCTATATATTATACATATTGAATGATCTCTATTTTTAAAAAATGTTCCACTACCAATCACTATTACATGTTCTAGTTTTTACATGAAAATGAGATGCTTTTAAATCTCATCTCTTCTTTTTCTTTTTAATTTTTTTTACATACTGAGGATTGAACCCTGAGCCATTTTACCTCCAAGCTACACCCCCAGCCCTATTTTTTATTATTTATTTTGAAACAGGGTCTCACTAAGTGGTGGAGGGCCTCATTAAGTAGCTAAGGCTGGCCACAAACCTTTAATCCTCCTGTCTCTGCCTCCCAAGTACTGGAATTACAAGCATGTGCCACCACATCTGGCTTCCAATTTTAGTATATGTGATGCTGAAGCAAGCATTTCTTTTTTCTTAAAAGAAAAAAAAAGTAAAACACTTCCCAAAATTCTATGCTA
The DNA here is from genome assembly GCA_004027655.1 of Graphiurus murinus. Classification (NCBI taxonomy): domain Eukaryota; kingdom Metazoa; phylum Chordata; class Mammalia; order Rodentia; family Gliridae; genus Graphiurus; species Graphiurus murinus. The sequence continues at coordinate 13,349 of PVLC010003568.1, read as the reverse complement.
GTTTTATTTTAATTTTTATGACATTTTTATCATAGGCCTTCCCATCTAGCTCAACTTTTATTGACTTTGTACTTTTTAAAATGCTTTAAGGGATCTTTTTCTCCATAACCTTGTCTTGAAAAATGAATTCTTAATATTTTATCATTTCTTGAATCAAATTATGTTTCTTGCTTCATTATATTGTGAGAAACTTTGGACCGGGTGCAAGAGAAGATGCTTTGTCTCCTCAAAGACTAGAATAATGTGGTACAGACATCTAGCAGTCCTATGAAATGTGAGATTCCTATAAATAATTGACAGTTATCATCAAGAAGCAGCTACTCAGCCAGGCTACATTTCCCAATTTCCCTTGCATCTAAGTGGGGTCTTTCATCTAGTTTTCACAAATGTAAGATGAGAAAAAGTGATATATGTCCTTTCTAGGCCTGTTAGAAGCAACTGTTGCTTTTCCATGTTGCTTTCCCTATTTGATTGATGCTTCTAGAAGACTCTAAGGATTTAGTAATGTCAGAGCTGCAAGATTGAAGAAGGATGAGTTTCTGTGTCACCATATTCTGGTTTGGATCTGGAATGTTCTCCAAAGACTCATTTGTTGAAGCATTGCTCCCCAATGCAACAGTGTTCAGAGGTGGGCCTTTTGAGGTGTATTTGGATCCTGAAGTCTCTGACCTTGTCAATGGATTAATTCACTGATGGATTCATAGCTGATGGCATTATTGGGTGTGGTGGAAACTGTAGGAGATGGGGCCTAGCTGGAGGAAGTAGGTAACTGGAGGTGTGCCCTGAAGGATATTTCTTTTCCCCAGCCCCAACTCTCTCTCTTTGTTTCCTGGCTATCATGAGGTAAATAGCTTCCCTCTGCCATGATGTCTCTGCTTTGCTACGGGTCTAAATGCAACGGAGCCGGCTGACTGTGGCCTCTGGTACTATGGATTGAAATAAATCTTTTGTCTTTGAAGTTATCTCAGGTATTTGGTCACAGTAACAAATAGCTGACTAATATACACTATGTGGAGAAAAGCTGTCCACAAATCAGACAAAATTATACAGAACTGCTGTATGAACATGAAATAAATTTCTTTTGTGTTAAATCACTGAATTTTTATAGCAAGTAACATTACCTTTACTGATACTGGGAAGAAATACTATTCCTTTTCAGGGCCTACTACTTATGTTGACCCTAGGATAAGAGGAAAGATGCTCTAATGTATTGAATGGCTCCAAGAGCTTGTAAATGGGAAGTGTCTGCTCCACCAAAAGACTTAGATTATAATGAATTGCTTCTACAGATTCCATGAAGTAGTGACTATAAAACACAGAATAGCCTCTGCTGGGACTTCCTTGGTAGGTTTCCTGTTGCTTAATAAACAGTATATGCTTAGTGAATATGCCTGCTTAAGAAACACACAGTCAAGAGAGATAATGGTTATTCACATTTTACTTAATAATATTCTGGATAAGGAGGCAGTAATTGAACAACTAGAAGAGTAGGCTCCTCTTGAGTTAGAACCAATGAAAGAACTGGAAGAAAACTTTACCCCCCCCCAAAAAAAAAACAGAGATTGAAGAAGATATCTTAAGAAAAACATCCAAATCAGCTTGTACCTAACAAAGATGTATGATTACAGTGCACTAATTAAAAAAAATAAAATAAAGTATTCTAGAACTTAAAATACAGAATTTCTATAAGACTTAATAAATGAACTGAAAAAGAAAATCTTGGTGCTTATCATGCAGAATTAATGTTATAGAAGATGCAGTGAAAGAAATATTTCAAAACATTGCAAAAATAGAAATAACATTAACTTACTTGTGAAACTAACTGAAAAGCTGTGGAAATTACAGAGAAAGATCCAGAAATTCCACTACTGGCTACATATCCAAAACAATTGAAATCACTGTGTCAAAGAGGTATGTGTACTCTGCACTCCCATGGTCATGTCAGCATTATTCACAATAGCCACGATATGGAAGTAATATTCATTAACCAAAGAATGGACAAGAAAAATGTGCTCTACTTCTACAATGGCATACTATTTAAAGAAGGAAATTCTATCACCTTTGACACTATGGGTGGACCTAAACATTACATTAGGTTAAATAAGCCAGGAACAGAAATACAAATATAGTATGAGCTCACTTATATGTAGAAACTAAAAAAATTAATCTTATAGAAATACAAAAGGTGGTTACCAGAGACTATGGGGGAAGGGGGAAATGTTGATCAAAGTTAAAATGTTTCAGTTAGACTAAAAGAATAAGTTTTAGTGCTCTATTGCATGGCATAGTGACCAGTTAATAATAATAATATATATATATTTATATATATTTCAAAATTCCTAAAAGAAGACCCTTTATACTAAGATGGTGTCTAAACTGAAGAAAAAAACTCTAGTCCTTCTCAAATTCAAAGACAAAGCAAAGGCTTTGAAGGCCAAGAAGGCAGCACTGAAAGGTATCTACAGCCATAGAAAACAAAGTGTGCATGTCACCCACCTTCCTGAGTCAATGCACTGCACTCCAGAGGCTGCCCACATACCCTGGAAAGATCACCTAGGAGAAACAAGCTTGACCACCGTGCCATCATTAAGGTCCCCCATCCGCCGAGTCTTCCATGAAGACACGTGTTCGCTGTGGATGTCAAGGCTGACAAGCACCAGATCATACAGTCTGCGATGAACTTCTATGTCATCTGTGTGGCCAAGGTCAACACCCTCATCAGTTCTAATGGAGGAAAGAAAAAACAGGTTTGACTGTCTCCTAAGTATGATGCTTTGGATATTGCCAAAAAATTGAAATGATCTGAACTTAATCCAGCTGGTTAATTCTAAACATATGTTCTTTCTACCTTAAAAAATTGCTAAATGAATAGATTTTTAATATTCTAACCATACATACAGAAATAAGTAGGTGAGGTGATATGTCAATTAGCTTGATTTAATCTTTCAACAATATATACAAAGGTCAAATATCAAATCGTGTTCCATAAACATATACAATTATTTGTCAAATAGTTTATTTTTATACATGGATGCTAATGATTAGTGTTTTTTTACTAAATAAAGTGTAATTTTTTCATTGATTTGAAATGTAACTTTAGATTATGACATCCTTTTCTAGATAGAAAAAACAGGTTTGACTGTCTCCTAAGTATGATGCTTTGGATATTGCCAAAAAATTGAAATGATCTGAACTTAATCCAGCTGGCTAATTCTAAACATATGTTCTTTCTACCTTAAAAAATTGCTAAATGAATAGATTTTTAATATTCTAACCATACATACAGAAATAAGTAGGTGATATATTTTCTGGACTTTACTTATTTTTAATGATATTTTTGTCTATCCCAGTAGACACATCGTCCTTTTTGATTATGATGTCTGGTACTTTCTTTCAATTATTTTTGCAACCCTTTTGGGATTTCTATTCATTTTTATTTATTTAAAAATCATTTGCCACTTTACAGTAATCATTATAAAACACTGACATTGTTACTCTAGTTTTAAATTCTTGCTTGAAGTCTTTTACAGAACTTCAAAGTTTTAAGAAGAAATTATACCTCTATTAGGAAATTTGTTCTTACATATTTTATAGTTTATACTGCCTTTATAACTAGGATATATTTTTCCATATCCACTAATAATTTATTATTATTGCTATAATGAAATGCTATTTAATATTGACATTTTTGTGTGTTCATATGAATTCATCTTTGAGTTTTCTTATTATCTCTACTTGTTTCCTAAATTAGAAATGAAAATTGTCTTTTCTTTCCAATATTTTTTATCAATTCTGTCATTTGGGGAATCTTACTCCATTTTCTAGAACTTCAAAGGCAATGTTAAAATAATAGTTGTGACATGGCCTCTATTTTTTGTTTGTTTGTTTGTTTGAATGGAAATAGCTTTAGTGTTTTACAAAATTGGATGTTTATTTTTTGATTTGGTAAATAGTACTTAAGATGAATCCTCCTATACCTAAGAAGACTTTTATTAAAGATAGCTGTGGAATACTACCAAATACATTTTAGATGTTTACTATTTTTCTTTTTTTATTTGTTAGAGGAGGAGGTTATGGTATCCAAGAGAGAAAAATTTAAGAGAAAAGAGTGGCACTTTTATGTAAAAAGTATTAAGCCTGTGAAATATTCTGCAAGTAAGAGAGATAAGACTAAGATGTTTCTATCAACACTGCATACAACATAATTAATATGAAGTTGTTCAGTTAAGAGAAGAAGCACAGATATGAATGAGGTCTGGATTTCACCAGAAGACTTTTTGAAGAATCACAATTTCTAACATTAGAACAAGGTAGGAAAAGGTAGGACCATAACAAGCAGATCTGGGGTGGTGTCCCAGGGGTCATCAAAGCTCAGCGAGATGGGCCATAAATTTGGAACATAGCAATTGCTGGCTTTGCTGAGCCTAAGACCACAAGTCACAGAGGCCAGAAGCCAGCACTCTACCATATTAGGGGCTCACAATAAGCAGAGCAGCAGTGGTCTCTGGGGTATATTAAATCCCAACAAGCAGGCTGCAGGCTCTGAATAGAACATCATAGTCTCAGGCCCAATGGAGTTTGGGCCTAAAGAACACAATGGCCTGCAGACAATCAGACTCCTGTTTGCGTGCACTCAGAACTATATCCAGTTAAAGAGGCACTAGGGACAAACTTAGAACTGTGATTATCTGACTCAGATTGGTAGAGGTGAAGATATTTCCCCAGCATAGACCTTTTTATAAAGGGATAACAAATAAACACAGGATTCACATGCAAAGAGCAAGAAGATGCCAAGAAAACAGAAACATAAACCTGAGAACTCTGAAAATATGAGAACAAGGAGTAGTGAGGAAATAATAAACTTCCACAACTCAACAACAATGGAGATCACCAATACTGATCTGCAAGAAATTCAAGAAGCAGAATTCTGAATTTTGATGTTCAATATGATGAAAGGCCTCAAAGGAAATGTACAGGAAATGAAGGAGGAAATTTATGCTTTAAGAAAGAACCAGAAAGAGGCTGTGAATAAAATGAAGGAGTCAATAAGTGAATTGAAGACAGCAATAGAAACCAATTCTGGAAGGCTAGACCACATGGAAAACAGGGTATCACTCTTGGAAGACAGTTCATTCAAAACTGAAAGGGAGTCAACAGTATACAGAAGACATTACAACAACATAACCTATATGTATATTCAACAAATATGAGACAATACAAAACATCCAAACTTACTGACAAAGGCATTGAAGAACGTCTGAAAGCATAGACCAAGGGTATCAAAAATCTCTTCAGAGAAATAATTTCAGGGAATTTTCCAAACATAGAAAAAGAGTTGGACATCCATGTGCAGGAGACATACAGAATACCATTAAGACAAGATCAAAGAAGGAGCTCCCCACACCATGTAATAATCAAAATGACTAGCATAGAGGCCAAGGAAAGAATCTTAAAAGCAGCAAGAACAAAAGAACAGGTGACATTTTGGGGAAAAATAATAAAAAATCACTCCAGACTTCACAACCTAAGTCTTGAATGCATATGAAGTATTTCAGACCCAGGAAGAAAACAATTTTCAACCAACACTGATATATCCAGCAAAGATATCATTCAAAATTAATGGAGAAATAAAAACATTCTAAGATATGCAGAATCTTAAAAAATACATGGCTACCAAGCCAGCATTAGAGAAAATACTTAAAGAAATAAGTCATAAAGAAAAAGGAAGCAAATTCCAGAACCAGGGAAGAGGTGAACTCCACCAGGTGGGCACCTAAGCAAAGGAGAAATAATACTATATCAAACACAATATAGAACACAAAATGACAGGAAACAAAAATCATATTTCAATAATAACACTGAATATCAAAGGTCTTAATTCTCCAAATAAAAGTCATAGTCTGGTATTGTAGATTGAAAAATATAATCTAATTATATGCTACTTGCAAGAAATTCACCTGACAGCGAAAAATATCCATATACTAAAGGTGAAAGGATGGAAAAAGATATACCATGCAAATGGAGACCCAAAACAAGCAGGGGTAGCAATGCTCATATCTGACAAAACAGACTTTAAGCTAAAACACATCAGAAGAGACAAAGCAGGGCACTTTTTATTAATAAAGGAAACAATCCAGCAAGGAGATATAATGATAGTAGACATTTATGCCCCAAATGTGGGTGCACTCACATTTGTAAAACAAACTCTTTGGGACATTAGGTCTCTAATAGACCAAATACAATAATGGGAGACTTCAACACACCACTTATTCCACTACATCAATCTTCCAGACAAAAGATGAATAAAGACTCTTCAGACCTAAAGAACACCATAAACCAAATGGACCTAATAAACATATACAGAATATTTCAACCAGTAACAGCTGAATACATATTCTTGTCAGCTCTCCAAAACAGACCACATCCTGGGCCACAAAGGAAACACCAGCAAAGGAAAAAGTTATAATTCCCTGTATCTTTTCAGATCACAATGGAATGAAAGTAGAAATCAACAACAGGAAGACCAAAAGATATTACATAAATACATGGAGACTGAATGATACCCTCTTGAATGAGGAATGGATTAGAAGAGAAATAAGGGGAGAAATAAAAAATTTCCTGAAATTAAATGAAAATAGCGACATGATGTACCAAAATGTATGGGACATCTTGAAGGTGGTGTTGAGGAAAATTTATAGCATTGCCTGCCTACATAAGAAAAAGAGTCATCAAGTAAATAATCTAATGCCATACCTCAAGGACCTAGAAAAACAGGAACTGTCCAATCTCAAAGCCAGTAGAAGATAGAGAATAATTAAAATCAGAGCAGAAATAAATGAAGTAGAGAATAAAAAATATATAGGATCAACAAATCAAAAAGCTGGTTCTTTGAAAAGATTAGCAAGATAGACAAATCCCTAGCCAACCTAACCAAAAGAAAGAGAGAATCAACTCAAATTATTAAAATCAGAAATGAAAAAGGAGACATCATCACAGACAGTGGGGAAATTCAGAGGATCATCAGAAGCTATTCTGAAAATTTGTATTCCAATAAACTGGAAAACATGGAAGAAGTCAACAGATTTCTAAACACATACAACCTATCTAAATGGAGCCAAGAGGATATAGAAAACCTAAACTGACCAATAGCAAGCAAAGAAATAGAAACAGCAACACAACTTCTTCCATCAAAGAAAAGCCCAGGAACAGATGGGTTTCCAGATGAATTCTACAAAACCTTTATAGAAGAACTAGTCCCAATATTTCACAAGTTATTCCTTGAAATCAAAAGAGATAAATTCTTCCAAACTCCTTCTATGAGGCAAGTATCACATTAATACCAAAACCAAATAAAGATACCTCAAGGGAAAGAAAATTACAGACCAATATCATTGGTGAGCACAGGAGCAAAAATTCTAAAGAAAATTCTAGCCATGTACATTCAAAACCACATTATGAAAATTGTACACTGTGACCAAGTAGGTTTCATCCCAAGAAATCAAGGCTGTTTCAGTATACACAAATCAATACATGTTATTCACCACATAAATAGAACTAAGAAAAAAAATCACATGATCATATCAATAGATGCTGAAAACACATTTGACCAAATCCAACACCCATTCATGCTAAAAAAAAAAAAAACATTGCAGAAAATCAGAATAGAAGGAACATATCTCAACATCATTAAGGCAATTTACAACAAACCCCAAACCAACATCATATTGAATTGGGAAAAACTGCAGGAATTGCCTTTAAAATCAGGAACAAGACAAGGATGCCCACTATCACCACTCCTTTTCAATTTAGTCCTTGAGACTCTTGCCAGAGCAATAAGACAAGAGAAGGATATCAAAGAAATTCAAATAGCAAAAGAAGAATTAAATTATCTTAATTTTCAGATGACATGATCCTATATCTAGAAGACCCAAAAAACTCAACCAAAAGACTACTAGAGCTGATTAAGAAATTCAGCAAACTAGTGGGATACAAAACCAACCTGAAAAATCAGTAACTTTACTATATGCCAACCATGAATCCACAGGGAAAGAGATACAGAAACAATTCCATTCATAATAACCTCAAAACCAATAAAATACCTAGGAATAAACCTAACCCAAGAAGTAAAAGACCTTTACAATGAAAATTATAAAAACTAAAGAAAGAAATTAAAGAAGATCTTGGAAGATGGAAAGATCTGCCTTCCTCTTGGATAGAGAGAATAAATATCATCAAAATTGCCTTTCTGCCAAAAATTTTCTACAGAGTCAATGCAATCTCTATCAAAAAAAAAAAAAAAAAAACCAATGTCATTCTTCAGACACTCAGAAAAGTCAGTCATAAATTTCATATGGAGAAACAAAAGACCCAGAATTGCCAAAGCAATTCTCAGCAATAAGAACCATGCAGGAGTCATCACAATTCCCGACTTCAAATTATACTATAGAGTTATAGCAATTAAATCAGCATGTTATTGGCACACAAACAGGCACATAGACCATTGGAACAGAATAGAAGATACAGAAACAAATCCACATGCTTATAGCCAATTGATCAACCAAGGGGTCAAATACAAATGCTGGAGAAAAGGCAGCCTTTTCAATAAATAGTGTTGGGAAAACTGGTTATCCATTTGTAGAAAAATGTAATTAAATCCATATCTCTCACCCTGCATGGGAGTCAATTCGAGATGGATCAAAGACCTGGAAGTTAGACCAGAGATAGTGAAGCTACTAGAGGAAGGCATAGGTTCATCACTCCAACATATAGACACAGGTAGAAACTTCCTCAGAAAGACCCCCAAAGCTCAGGAAATTAAAACAAGAATTAATTAGTAGAATGGCATTAAACTAAGAAGTTTCTGTACATCAAAGGAAACCATCAAGAGTCTAAAGAAAAATCCCACAGAATAAGAGAAGATCTTTACCAGCTATCCCTCTGACAGATGATTAATATCTAGAATATACAAATAATTTAAAAGACTTTACATAATCAAGAAATGGGCAACTGAATTGAATGGACACTTCACAAAAGAAGAGATACAAATGGTCAATAGATACATGAAAAAATGCTCAACATCATTAGCAGTTAGGGAGATGAAAATCAAAACTACACTGAGATTCCATCTAACATCAATCAGAATGGCAATCATCAAGAAGTCAAATAACAATGAACCTTGGCAAGGATATGGGGAAATAGGAACTCTTCTACAATGTTGGTGGAATTGCAAACTAGTTCAGTTGCTATGGAGATCAGTGTGGAGATTCCTTAGAAAACTGGGAATGGATCCATCATATGATCCAGCTCTACCGCTCCTGGGTATCTTTCCAAAGAGGTTGACATCAGAGAACTACAGTAATATATACATACCCATATTCATAGCAGCACAATTCACAATAGCCAAATTATGGAATCAACCCAGGTGTCCATCAACAGATGAATGAATCACAAAACTATGAGAAATACACAAGATGAAATTCTACTCAGCAATAACGAAGACTAAAATAATGTCATTTGCAAGAAAATGGAAGGGCCTGGAGAACATTATGTTAAGTGAGATTAGCCTATCATAGAAAGTGAAGGGACATATGTTTTCTTTAATATCCACAAGCTAGGCAGTAACAGGGATACCAGAGGGACTCCAGATAATGGAGGAGAATCCTCAGTGGAGCCAGAGAAGTGGTCCAAGGGAAGGAGAGGGGGAAAATTGAGTTCCATTTTTGGAAGTGCTAACATTGACTAATGTAACATTTCACATTATATGCATATGTGAAAATCCCAATATCAGTCTCAGTCCTCTGTATGGGAAGGGGGAAGACAGGGAGGCAGGGGTGTCGGGAGCAAGTGCTGTGTGCATGAATGTCAATGTCAGCATGATTTACAATATGATGTGAGACAATAATGCACCAATAAAACCACATAAAAATAAATATAAATTATATGGAAAAAAAGAAACTCTCCACTGTAGATCTGACTATTCCCTTTTTAAAATTCCTACTGCATTTTTACCTTTCACTTGTAGTCCACATAATAATATTTGCTTTTGCTTTGTCTTGCCTTGTTTTGATTATGGGCCTCATGTGATCAGTCCTTCCTCTAATCACCCCTTTTCCCAGAAGCTTCTTTCTTCAATCAGGGCATTAGTCACACACACACACACACACACACACACACACACACACACACAATGTAGGTTTTACTAAAAATTTTCTGGGAGAACAGGGAAGAGTATTAGCATCATGCACTACAAAGCACAAATGTCATATAAGTGGATTGGATGCCTCTACTTTTCCCTAAACGAAATATCTAATATTTTTCTTTCTCATAGTGTTTTTTCTTCCATATATTTTGTAAAATGTGTCCTTCATTATACCAAGCAAGTTCCTTATTACCCTCAGCTTGCACAAATTTCTCACCAGAGGAAAAGCCTTCATCATTTCTAAGTTTGCCCTCTTAGGGGTCTCCTCTCTGGTTATCAGTGTTCACTTCTTGAAATTTTTCTCTTTTCATGGGAGCCAATGAATGGGAATAGAGGAATAAGGTATTGATAACCAATGGTCATAGTTACCTTGTTATATGCTAGGTACTATACTAAGTACTTTGTGTGTGTGCATCCATACACACACACCAATATTATATTATTATATTATATATGTTATATATAATATAAAATTATATTATAAAGTTAATTATGTTATATTATACTGAAGATTAAACCCAGAGATATTTTACCTCTGAGCTATACCCCAGACCTATTGTATTTTTTATTTTGAAATAGGGTTCCACTAGGCTGCTGAAGGCCTCACTAACTTGCTGAAGCTAGACTCAAACCTTCATTCCTCCTGTCTCGGCCTCCCAAGTACTGGGATTACAGGCATGTTCACCATGCCTGGCTTACTTTATATGTATATATTTGAAATAAGATTCTCTTTACATTGTCTTTATATCTACAGATTTGTCTCTGTGAGCATTTTCTCAGCAATGACTCTATTATTTTTCTTTGTATTCTTAACATCTAGCCAATGTGCTGGCAAGTAAGAACTTCATAAATGCTTGTTGGATTAGTAAAGAATGTGTGTATGGATGTATTATAATTGGTGATGAGAAGACTCATTCCATTCACAGTACCCTTGGTCATAGTTATATATGTATATAACTATGTGTGTGTGTGTGGTTTTCTCCTCACCATGATTTTCTTCTGCTAATTCATTCTGTGGTCAGTATAAGCCCTCATTGTCACTCTATTATCCATAGACATTTCCATTTCTTGTATTCTAATAGGTAATTACTCCATGGGAAATCTTTTAATCAGATGTCTTTGTTTATGTTGAAATGGCTTGTATTTTCTGACATGTCTTTTTTCACTAGTAAGGCACAATACTTTCAGATCGTGTGGCTAGATGTTTGCACACTCTGCCAACATGGACAGTCAGAATTTTCAGTCTGTTGTTGCTGTATTTCTTGAGGTTAATGGAAACATCCCCTTCAGAGCTACCATGATGAGAGAGAGAGAGAGAGAGAGAGAGAGAGAGAGAGAGAGAGAGAGAGAGAGAGAGGACAGGGTTCCTGCTTCCTACTCCAGTATTCTATCAGGGTCATTCTGCTTCTGTCTGTTTTACACATTCAGCTTCTAAATGAAATGCTGTAAATATAATGTATTGGAAGACCACTGTTTTTTTAATAACTAGAATAATCCTCACTTCAGGCTCCTACTATTCTTTATGAAATATCATATAGGCATTAATAACACATATAACTTGCCATTTATATTTGAATGCTGAGACAATATAGTCTATTGTCAAAAAATAAATACAAGTTTTCTACAAAGAAGTAGAAAACTTCTTTGTGCTCAAAATAAAAAAAAATCAAGGAATCAAAATAAAGTAAATATCAAATTCAAGGATGAGGAGACATCTTCTAGATTGTTCAGTCACAGGGATGTGTACAGGAGGTAGTTCCTTACTTTGGGTTTGAGAGACCTGGAGCAGTCTTTTTGGAGACCATCTTGGGCAAGATACCTCCACTCTCCAGGGCTTCCCTTCTGCTCCTCTGCAGGTGCAGAGGCCTTTCATTGTATGTACTTTACAAACATTGTCTTTCTTGTTTGTGAGGCCTCTAATCCAAATTCTATCCAACAAGCCTTTCAACTCCTGTTGCCAATGACATCACCCTCAAGTTTTGAATCAGAACTGTGCAGTTTTTATTCCTATGTTGGTATAACACATGTGCTGCCTCTCCAGGACTTAATGGAATCACTGAGTATCCATCCTAAGAGAGCAGGGGTCTCTACTTCCTCCATGCATTTTCTCATCTTTTTTCCCATGGTAATTGGGCTCCTGTTGGGCCTTCTTGGGCTCTCCTAGGTTTAAACCAATGATGACCATTAATTTTTGTACCTGTTCTCCACAAGTACAAAAATAGTGGCCTCCAGTTACACTTTATAATAGTGGAAATGCTAACAAATCCACTGATAGATGTCATATATAGACTCCTATTTTAGAAAATTACTAGCTTATGTTTTCTGGGTATTTCAAATTCTATAGCAAGATCTAATTCTTGGTCTTCAGATATTAACACCGTACCTCAGTACTTTGCATCTAGTCTAGATGTGCTCACATATTCATAAGAGACCAGAGACTCTGTGTGTGTGTGTGTGTGTGTGTGTGTGTGTGTGTGTGTGTGTGTGTGTGTGTACTGAACCCAGGGATGCTCTATCATTGCGTTACACCCCCAGCCCTTTTTATTTTGAAACAACCTCAAATATTTGCTGAGGCTGGTCTTGAGCTTGTGATCTTCCTGTCTCAGCCTCCCAAGTACTAGTTATAGTTTAGAGCCTGCTTTTTTTTTTTTTAAAGGTTTGCTTTTGACTCCTATAGTGGTCCTTAGTGCATTTTCTGGTCGTAAAAATCCTGGGAGTAGGACAGTCTAGTTCTGAAAGTCTAGGTGATCTGGACATTGTTCTTGATAAAATGCAGATAACATCATGAACCTAAAATATCCTTAGTTCTTTAAGGTTGATATAATGTGCTCTATAAACTATAGTTAGTTAACTATGAAACTTATTATTTATAAGATGACACTTTAAAAAGGAAGGGGAGAGGGATTTATACTGTCACTGAGTCAGAAGTCATAAACCAGTCACCCTGGTTATGGAAGACATCTTCTTTTGTAAAATCCTATCTTCAACTTATTTCAACATATATAGTGAAATCATTTTATAACTCCTCTCTCAATTATTATACCACTTTAAGGATTTATTTTTTTAATCATCAATGCCTTTTCCAGTATAATTATGGGGTCTAAATTTACCCACATTTTCAAATTGTTCATATTCTTTTTTTTTTTTTTTG
>PVLC010003567.1:26737-95672 GCA_004027655.1 Graphiurus murinus | reverse complement strand
AAAAAAAAAAAAAAAAAAAAAAAAAAAAAAAGAAGTGAGCACCCTTCTCACCTAGAAAATGCTTCATAAAGGAAGGAAGGAAGGAAAGGAAAGAAAAGGAAAGGATGGAGGAAGTGAGAGAGGGAAGATGGATAAAGGAAAATGGATTTTACAGAGAGAAATGGAGTCAGTTCTGGTACAACCCATAGCATTCTGGCAGTATAGAATGGCTGTCTGTGGGCTTAATCAAACAAAAACAAAACAAACAAACGAGAAACCCCATTGTATCTGTTAAAGCCAATAAAAGAAGAATGAAAGCTCAGGGTGGGAGTGTTTGTTAATGGTAGGGTTACTGTCTTTGATTATGAATACAGAATTCTTCCGGACATGGTATTTGCCATTAGGATCTAAGGGACAGCACAGTCAAAAGAGCCACACTTTGGAGTTTGCAGTGGATGAGTTTATTAGTGGACGAGAATTCAACCAGTGTGGTAGCCTCGGCACCCGCCCTCTTGGCTTCCTGGCTGTTTGAGGTGGATGGAGCTGGCTGGAGTTGCTACCCACCTGGAAAGCAACGTAAACAAATGGCCAGGTGTGGCTGCGGGGTGTGGATCTGAGGGGAGCGCTGTGGAGTGGCTGAGCCAGGCACAGGCAGGCCGCATGCTTGACCTTATTGAGAAGAGTCAAGTCCTGCCCCATGCGGCTCCCTGCTCCCAGCTCTCCACCAGGTTTGAAGTGTGGCTGATGGGAACAGTGGCCTCAGAGCCTAGAGAAAGGTGGGCTGGGGCTAAGCCAGGACTGACACACCTGAGAGCCCTCATCACACCAAACACAACCCAGACTGCTCAGCACATGGCGCTAAAAAACCAAGAGCCAGCTCTGCAAGACTCAAAGGAAGGCAGTGTTCCTGGGCTCTCTGAAAACCCCAGCCAGGGCCTTGCTTGCCTTTCCAAACTGCCCTACCAAGGGGGCTTCCTTTGCTTCTCTCCTGCTGTCCCCTCTGCTTAACCACAAGGAGGAACAGGGGAGGAAGTTGAGCAGCCTAAAGAAAGCAGCTCTCAGTCCCCAGGCCTGCTCCACTTGCTGGTGTGACCATAACTCCGTCTTTTTGTAAGGGCCTGCCACTCTGAGACCATCCCCACCCCCTACCCCCTGCTGGCCCTGCCACCTCCTGTCTTCCCTCAGTATTATCTTATTTTAACTTCAGGATAAGAGCAAAGACAAGGGAGTGCAGCCTGAAGGTTTGTGGTGACAGTTTCTGCCTGGTTCTGTATTATGTAGGGCCACAAGAATTCCTAAAAGCCCTTGTGCTTCTCTGATGACTTCCCAGCTAAATCAGAACCCTTGCAGGTGCCTGAAGGTCATAGATCAAAGGAAACTGGTGTATTGATCTAATCAAGATTTCCCTAGGCTACTTGGCCGGACCCAGCCCCTGTGAGCCCTCCGGACAGAACTGGAGCCTCCTCCTTCATGATCTGTCTCCTCTTCTCCACACAGCCGTGACTCCAAATCCATTCTCCTCCCTCTGACCAATAGTCTCCCTAAAACACAAGTCTCTTTCTCTCTCTCTCTCTCTCTCTCTCTCTCTCTCTCTCTCTCCTGTTTGAAACTTGTTGTCTTTTGAGTAAAGTTTCAACTCCTCCTCAGGTGACTCTAAGGCCAGGCATGATCTGCCTCCTCCTTCCCTCTGCCCTGTGCTATTCAAGTCCTGACTTCTTCCAGTGTCTCCAACTCTAACTGTTCTTGACCACCTCCAACACTACTTATGTCTAGGTAGAATAAGAGATTCCCCACCTTTCCTGGGAACCTAGACAGTTCTTACCTGTGCTGACCTGCCCATGGGCTTGTCTGTATTTTAACCAGTACATATCCCTGGAGGAGCAGGGCCTGCCTGCCTTTCCCTCCCTCCCTTCTTCCTCCCTCCCTCCCTCCCTTCTTCCTCCCCTTCTCTTTCTTTCTTTTCTTTCATGTGGTGCTGGGGATTGAACCCAGGGGCATTCTACCTCCGAGCTCCTCCTCTAGCCCTTTCTACTTTATTTGAAAGCAGGATCTTGCTAGGTTGCCGAGAGTCTCACTGAGTTGCTGAGGTTCACCAGGAACCTGTGATCCTCCTGTCTCAGCCTCCCACGTACAGACTTGACCCATCACGTGGGCATGTCTTTGTCTGTCTTTATTCACTATTGTTTTTCCAACACTTAACACAGTATCTGGGACACAGTCGGTGACTAATAATATTTGCTAAGTAAATGATCGAATCATGCTACCATATCCATTTCTTTTTCCATGCTACTATAAACCAAAGGAAATGATAATATACACTATCTAAAGTGTGCTTATCCCCAGGGATCTCAAATTTTAATTTATTGTTGTGTGTTATGATAGTTTAACATTTTGCTTATGGAACACGTTGGAATGAGATTAGACATAACTACTTCTCATAGCTTATATCTAGCCCACCCACTAGAGTTCAGGCCATTAAAACCATTAAAAGTAGGGGACGCTTTTGGGGAATTGACATTGGGGGTTCTCTGAGAATTGGGAAACTGAAGGATTTTTCTGCCCTTTGCATTTAATCACAAGGACTGCCTCCCCACATGCACCAGGCCTTCCTTTCTCCAAGCCTAGGACCTATCAGAGGTTCTATCTCTACTATTACTGAGCATAACAATGGTCACATGCTAGATTATGCACACAGCTTTGGGGGAAGCACTAAGAAGCTACCAGGTATGGTCAGGTCAGTCAAAAATAACCCCAAATCATCAGCAGCTTGGAGCAAGTGTTTAGTTCTAACTCCGGTCCCACGTTCACCAGTGGTCAGCGAAAGCTTTCATCTGAGACCCAGGCTGCAGGAACAGGACTTAGTGAACAGCTCCTGGCCTCTGAAAGCTTCTTCCTTCTTCCTAGAAGGTATTCATTTCTCTTCTGCTCAAGTCTTACTGGTTAAAGCAAGTCAGAACTGGCTGGAGGAAATCTCCCAGCAGGGAGGGGTCCTGCACAAATGGTGACACACCCAGGGGGTAGATATTATGATTCCTATTTTACAGATGATGAAATTGAGGCCCAGAGAGGTTCAGAATTTACCGGCATCCACCTAAGTATTTGATAACGATTGCAAAACAATATCAACATACAGAGAGACTGTGGGTTTTGAGACTGTCTCTACCACTTAATTCCTCAGCAGAGTACAAAGGCATATTTGCTGGTCTTCATGATCTGTTCTAAGGTTATATTGTAATTCATTGTTTTAATCAATTGGCAGGGAGGCTTCACCCAGATTAAGTGCAACACAGACATTTTTATCGGTGGAGTCCCCAATTACGATGATGTGAAGAAGAACTCAGGCATCTTCAAGCCATTTAGCGGGAGCATCCAAAAGGTACACGCTTCACTTTCTCTCATTTATGGCACCACTTTGTACACAGAAGAACTAAGGGTCATGATCAGTGTAATCTGTTCCACCCAAGAAAGAAGTTTCAAGAGAGTTCTAAAATTTTCAGGATTTTATGTTTAACGCTCACAGCACTTAGCTTTCCAACCCCACTGTCTTATAACACTTTTTTCTGAGTCTGCATCCAGCAGACATTCCATGAATGCCCCTTGGTGAAGATGGATTTTTTTGTAGCAAGTCCACCAAAATATTTGGGAGGCAGCAGGAAGCTGCTCACCGCAGATACCTGGCTGATATGGAAGGAAGCAAATGGAGGTGACTAGCAAGTCTTGGCTTACACTCCTCTTTGGAGTTACTTTGTAGTTGAAGATAAGAGCCATCCCATCACAGGAAAAGAGTTGATTCCATGAAGGGTCTGGAGCAGTTCTCAGTGGAGTAGAGAAGGGAACACAGCTCAGGATCAGTAGGGTGGGTCCTTGGCTTATGTGACAGAAAAGAATTTCAGCATGTGCCAGTCAGAGACAGAGACAGAGATTTATTTAGGAAAGTAAGAAATACACTTTCAAGGGAGAATGCAGGCCACCCCAGAAGTGAGAGAGATACCGTTGGAGGTGAGTGGATTTTCCTTTAAAGGGAACTTGGTGAGGGTTGGGAATGGGAAGGTATATAAAGATGACCTCAAGGTGGTTTCTGGTCTCAGTGTCCTCTGGATGATCACAGTCTCTATTATCTGACCCATAAAATAAGCTGAAAAGTGCCCCAAATTATAGATTTCTCAAGATATTGAATCTGTCTTCTATCTTACTAACAGTACACAGGATAATTATAGCTTTTGTTGTTGTTTGTTAGCTTTAAGATTTACCTATTTCCCAGGAATTTGAGAGAGACAGGCCTAGGAGAGAGAATTAGTTTGGGGAATAAAAGTACAAGGAACTTTAGCACCTGGCCTTTATATTAGTTATATTTTCTACCTATTTCTTTTATTTCTTCTATCCTACCTCAGTTCCACCCTATACTTGAGCATTTGTTGTTCATTAGTTATGTATCCAAGCTCTTAAGTGCAAAGATGAAAGAGTCCTTTACTAGAAGGTTCATTGAAAAAAAAAAAAAAAAAAAACACTTGTGTAGAAAAGATACTGATGTCACTCATATTTGCCTCTTATTTCTTTCCTGGGGCTGCTGTGTCTGTACCAACATGCAGGTTGGCTGATCAGCCCAGACTTGCAGGACCGCCAGGCCCTGGAGGAAAGGAGTCAAGAGAAGCTGCTCCGTTCCTGGGTGTTAGCTGCACCCTGTTTTCCTCTAGTGACCAAGGGTGGGGTGGGGGACATTGTTGGACCTGAGATGAAGGAGGAGAGAGGCTGAAATGAAGGAAGGAGAGTGAAAGAAGGTCCTATCATGGTTTGCACACCCTGGCTCTGGGAAGGGTCACCTCATATGGCATCATTGGGCACAGCCAACATTGGCTGACTCTGATGAGTCTCCTTTGGCTGCTGAGCCAGGACGGCAGTGACACCTTAGTTCAGACCATTGTCCACTCACAAATGGGACTGGCCGTGATTGACCACGTGCTTGACGGTCTCATCGGGGAAGCAGGCTAAGATCTAAGAAGCCTTACCCCCTCTGCCAGCCCTTCTCAGGCCTTCACCCCTCATCTCACCGCACACACTGCTCTTTCCTGCCCGCCTTCTAGAGAGGCTGCCCTTGCTCGCCAGGACCCAGTCCTTGGCTGTTTCCTCTCCTGCAGTGAACAGCGCCAGGCTCAGCTTGGCTTGAGCCCCCACTGCTCAGTGCTGCTGTCCTTCACTCGCAGCAGGCAGAGAGAGATGGTGGAAAGATCTGGGCTCCTCCCCAGCAGCTTCTCAGACGGAGGCCTGGGAGAAGTTTCCTCCACTCTCTTGATGCTCCCGGGGTGAGGCAAGCTGCCGAGACACGGACTCCCGGCAGCAAGTGCAGCGGGGTTCTCCTGGGGGCTGTTCTCTCCGACTCTGAGTTCTGCAAAGCCAGCAACAGCCTGAAGTAATTACATACTCCGAGTCAAAGGATGAGAAAGTTGGGTCTGTGGATTTGGGTCTAGGGAACCCAGGAAGTCCTCCCTGTGGTCCCTCAGTTTGGCTAGAGCCACAGCGCAGGGAAGCGGGGGCAACGGAGCTCTCCAGCCCTGGTAAAACCGTGCACAGTGGTGCTAAGAATGTGACCTGGGAGGCACTTTAAATTTTTTAGTGAAGGGAAAGGGGATAGGGACAGAGAGAGAGTTTAGAATCATCAGGGAAGGAGGATAACAAGAGCAAGTAGGACCATCATGGAAGCATAGCTGATGGAGTTTTAGGGCTGTTATACAAGAACATTGGCCAGAGGCACATGGAAGTGCACCAGGAAGCCTTTCTGGATCCCACACCCACCAAAGGCAATGGCTGCCCCTGGATTCCTATCTCCACACACCTTGGTTTTGTCTTCTCCCTAGTCTGCTTTATAGCATCTCTGCAGCTTCCCAGGGACTGAACCCAGGGGCATTCTACCTCTAAGCTACACCCCTATTTTTAATTCTTTATTTTGAAACAAGGTCTCTCACTAAATTGTAGAGGGCCTCATTAAGTAGCTGAGGCTGGCTGCAAACCTGTGATCCTGCTGTCTCAGCCTCCCTGGTACTCGGATTATAGGTGTCTGCCACCATGCCCGGCTCTGGAAGCTTTTAAGAGTCACTGATGACTGAGTCTACCTTCAGAAACTCTGGTTCAGTTGGTCTGGGTAGGCTCAGACAGCAGTATTCCTTAACAGCACCAGGCTGAGGACCAGAAGCTTGCTGTTCTTGAGACTGCTTCCAGGACTTTCTGAGTGGCCAGTGTTCCAGAATCAGAGCAGTGCCTTCCTCTGTGGGGATTCCTGAATACCAGACAGAACTCCAGCTCCTGCCTCACTTATAAGACTATCCAAGCAGGAACTGGACTTTTCTTTCTTTATTATTTTTTTTTACTTCCCACGCTATGGGTAGCTCTGGAATTATGTGCTGAAAGAAACTGTAGAAGATGGCAAAGGTGTTTTCCCAGCTCCTGAATTTCTCTCCATTTCTCTCTCTGAAGATCATCCTGAATGACCGGACCATCCACGTGAAGCATGACTTCACGTCCGGTGTGAACGTGGAGAACGCCGCTCACCCCTGCGTGGGGGCCCCCTGTGCCCACGGGGGCAGCTGTCGGCCCAGGAAGGAGGGCTATGAGTGCGACTGCCCCTTGGGCTTTGAGGGCCTGCACTGCCAGAAAGGTATGCTCAGGTCTCAGGTACAGCTTCCTAGAGGGAGTGGAGGCCACGGACAGAATGTTGGGGGATCGCCAATCTTAAAGGAGGAGTCGGTAGCACTGGTATGGCCATTTTGATCAATAACTTCAAAAAGTTATCAGCTGGTCAATCATTATACAAATGACTGTAACTATGTAATAGGAAGTATATGCTGAAAGATTCCAGGAACAGTGAGTAGATAGCTTTCCCAACCCCTGTCCCTGGCCCTTTTCCTGAGAGTTCCCTTATGATCTTGCGACCAGCATAATAGGGATTTTGGGGACTTGTGCGTCTGAGCCACTCTTAGAGCCTGTCCTGGCAGGGCAATGCCTGTGCCTTATTTGTTGGCAAATATTTTGACTAAATGTTTGACCCCTGTCTGTGAGTCCTTACAAAGAGAAAACTTACCCAAATAGAGAGAAAGATGGATTATGCATTAGTTGCTCTAATGTATGCATAACCTGTAGGGTGCTATCTTCCATGCTTCCAAACTGCTCTGTGCCTCAGTTTCCTCAATTGTAATATGAGAATAGTCATAGAAATAGCATCTACTATCAAGGATTACGGTGTAGACTGAGACATGCATATAAAGCATTTAGGAGAGTGCCTGGTAAGTACCATCAGCCATTATGTTCTTTGGTGAGAAAAATAAAATCCTTTAGCAGATGCTGTGAGCAACTTCATTTCCACCTTCTCTTGTCTGAAAGCTAGGGAGGGTCATAGACCAGTGAGGCCCTGCTTGACTTGCTTTGCGTACCTGCTTAAGGGAAGCGGAGGCCACGGTCCTGGCGTTTAGAGTAAGCCTGCCCATGTGCATTCCTCAGGCTGGGCTGTATGGGCTTTCTTGTTTTGAATGTCAGTATGTCCTCAGCTGCCCAAGAACTAGTTGGTAGACACTGTTTTGCCGCAGTCTTGGAAAATAGGAAAGATGCCAGTTTGCCAGTTAGAAGACTTAGTCGTATTTTGTTATATTTACATGAATTATGAAATCTGCATAGCAAATCATGAAGTGTAGTTGTTAAGAAAGAAGTATAACTGATCTGTTTGTGAATCATCTCAATTACAATTCTAGCAGACCAAATTTTAGTTAGCTAATAGGTTGTGCTTGTAGAGGTTTAGTTCAGGAGTGGCCTATCCATTCAGATGCCTGGGTTTGGATTTCATACAGCAGTGTTTGCATTTCCTTAGTCTCCAGTCTTACCATGGGCATTTCAAGCTTGCTTCTAATGCTAATGGTTAAAATAAAAAGTCTAGGCTTAAATGAACACTTAGCTTTGGGGATTCAAAGAAGAAGGAAAGGATAATTTGTGATCTTGTTAGTCCTTGTTTCCTGCTATAGAACACTGGCCAAAACAGATACAAAGTGCCCACATTGTGACTCTATGGCTCCTGGTTCAGGTCCAATGGGAAACGGATCCTGTGAGAACGATGGGACAGAACTCAGTGAGGACTTGGGCTCCTGGCAAAATTTAATACTCCTGGCATAGTATTCTCCACAGATGTTAAACCAGTTTGTTTTTAAATGTGGAGCAAAATGTTGTAGAAATATTCAGCGCCAGGCCTCACCAACCTACCCAGGCACCTTGTCCATGGAAGGTGGTTTTCTAGATCCTCTATGGGTCTGGTTTTCTCTTTTTATAATTCGATACTTGTTCTCACTTCTTGGTGGCACAGGAGGGTGGGGCCAGAAGCTCAGACAAATCCTGGAGCTGGTGCAGGGCCACAGACTACCTGTCAGCTTAGAGACCCCTTTGTTGCTGGGAGTCAGAGGCAGGAAGGAGCAGGAAGGCCTGAGCCCACTTCCCAGATGCTCTCAAGGCCCACAGTTTCTCTATAACATTAGCAGCTGCGCAGGGTCAGACCCACCTGTCCTGACCACAGAGCCCACTGGCTGGGACAGGAGCTGCCACAGGTTCTTCTAACTCCTAGCCTCGTCTTCAGGCAATAGTGAAGCCATACAGTTTGACTTGGGTCGTCTTGCTCTCCATCTAGGGGTGCTCCCTTTTAGGCATCCTCTTCCACCTCAAACTTCAGCCCCTGCCCCCCCCCCACACACACACTATCTCTATCCCTAGGCCCCCTTCTCTTCTCTCAGAAGGGTGTCGCAAAGCCTCCTCTCAAAACACTCCTACCATCCCTAGGGGTTTCTTGCTTTCTTTCTCTACTCTCATTAGAACAGAGCCATCTTGAATCCCAGTTCCTCCCCGCTCTTGTATCTAAGTCAGTTACTGATAACTTAAAGCAGTTTCACAAAGTACGTGTAAAACACTATGTTCTGAGGAATATTAATATTTATATTTGTGCGTGTGCACACACACTCACACAGGAGTGCACTCATAGGAACACATATGTTCACATGCGTAAAATGGGAGCAGAAGTCTGTGGTCAAATAAGTTTGGGTATCCTGGGTAAACAAATCTCTCTCTCTCTCTCTCTCTTTCTCTCCCTCTCTCTCTCTCCTGCAGTACTTCTCAGAGTCTTTGCTATGTTCTGAGTGTCCAGGAGTTGGATACTGGACACAGCTGTTTTTTCCCGGGTTCTCCCAGCCAACAGCTAACAGGTCACTCTGGAAAGGACTTGTGAGCCCTGGTCCTCCCTCCCCTTCCCTTCCTTACTGCAAACACCTTGCACTCAGACACTGCAGAATCACACAGGCCGCTAGATGGGGCTGTTTCTCTATAGCAGGTGGGCTGCTGAGCACACAGCAGATCAAGAGGCTCAGGGCAGGCATTCCTCGGGAATGTAGTCTCAAAAGATCAGATCTGCCTATCAGTGCTGATCTGTCACCCAGCAACACCGAGGACATTTTATGCTGTGTTTAGTAAATTCACCTCATGTTTCTGGGGCTGATTTTGGTGGTGGTGGTGGTGGTGGTGGTGGTGGTGGTGGTGGTGGTGTGTGTGTGTGTGTGTGTGTGTGTGATCCCAGTGCATAAGAATTTATTTTCTTAGGATGGCATATCAGTAAACAATGGAAACTTTGGGGGTGTTTAGTCTAGATGCTGATCTTTAGTTAGTTGAATAGCTAGTAGTATAGAAAACAATTTTGTTCACTTGTTTACTTTGTGGCTACATAATCAGCTTAATACAGGTAGATTGAATATCCTTTATCCAAAATGCTTGGGACCAAACATTTCAGATATCTTTCAGATTGTAGAATATTTGCACATACAGAGAGATGTCTTGGGGACAAGACGCAAGTCTCAGCACAAAGTTCATCTATGTTTCACGTACACCTCACGCACAGAGCCGGACAGCGATTTCCGTGTGCTTGTGTTTTGATTGCGCCCTGTCACATGTTCTCTGCTGTGGAACTTCCCACCCGTGGTGTTATCTCAGCACTTAAAGCTTTCAGATTTGGAAACATTTTGGATTTGGGGTTTCTGAATTAGAGTTGCACAATCTGTGTATTAAAGAATTCTGTACCCAACTGTCCAAGAAGGGAGAGTGCTGGCCTCTGGATTAGCCGGCGGCCCATCCTGAAGGTGTCCACTTGGGCTGGCTGCTTACACTTCGGGAATGCTGCTCTTCCCAGAGGTTGGGAAAGCTCGGCCATGATACCTGCAGGGTCCTTTGCTCCTAAGGGCCCATGTGTATGAAAGAGTGTATGAAAGAGCCGACTGGCTGCTTCTCTCCCTTAAGTGCCTCAAAGTGGAAATTGGCTTGTCTAAGCTGTGGGACTTCTGGCTTGGAGGCCTCTATTCATTGGGGTGCGTTCTGTGCCCCCAAATGGCACACGCGTTAAGGTACAAATGGGAAGCACAGGTTGACTAACATTTCAGTAAGGCCATTGCCATGGAGGAGAGAATGCAGAAGAAAATCAGGTATAAAATGAGGTTAAAATATAATCATGTTTACAATGGTATTTGAACAAACCACAAAGGGCCAGGGAGGGGCACATCTTCACTCCCAGCTTTAATGTTCGAGGGTGGAATTAATATTTATCCATGTACACTGACTCAACTGTTCATTTTCACTCTATTCAGTTGGGTCATTTCTGTAGGATGCCTTTGCCTTTCTGTTTTGTTTTTTTTTTTTTTTTCATACTGGAGATTGAGCGCAGGGGCACTCTACCTCTGAGTTACACCCCCAGCCCTATTTTAATTTTAATTTAATAGGGTCTCACTAAGTTACAGAGGCTGGCCTTGAACCTGTGATCCTCCTGTTTCAATCTCCCAAGTACTGGGGACTACACGCCTGCACACTGTGCCTGACTTGCTCTTTTTTAACCACAAAAATACCAAGGTCTCTAGAATTTTGCAAAGGAAAAATGGTGGGAATTAGGATGACATTTTCCACTATGGAAAGAAAGAGGCAGTTGACTGACTTTATCATGTGCAACCTCCAGCCAAAACAAGTAATAACCATTGACAAGCAAGTAACTCTTTAGTCGGGTACTATTTTGCCAGGTTTAGAAGAAATGTGTATTGTCAACTGACAGCTTATTATAAACACCTTTCTGGTCCACTGCCCCCTCACCCCATTAAGCCTTGATGGTAAGAAGAGAAGTGGTGTGAGTTGGAGCCCGTTATGCCAGGAGAGCTTCCTTGGTTCCTGTTGGAGCTCTTACTTGCATCTTGTCTGGACCCTTGGCAGGCTCTGTCAGAGAAGCCAGGCTGGTTTCAAGTTCTCTGTGATCAATGCAGTTGAGATTTTACAATGAATATGCCTGGCTGACTCTCCCTGTTCTTTTTCATGCTGGCACTGGGCAGAGTGTGGGAACTACTGCCTCAATAGTAAGTACAGTAAGTCCTATGACCGACGGTAACATGCTCGGGGCCCCTGCCAGGGCCTGCCAGGCAGGCTTTGGCCAGACAGTTACACGGAGCAGGCCAACCACATGCAGAAGGCAACTGGGGTGCATGTGTGGTGCATGGTGCGTGTTTCGTGGTTTGTGGTTCGTGGTGTGTGGTGTGTGGTGCGTGGTGTGTGGTGCGTGGTGCGTGGTGCGTGGTGTGGTGCGTGGTGTGTGGTGTGTGGTGCAGGGCTTGGACACACCAGCTGGGGTGGTGGAGGCCTTCCCTCCAAGAGCACAGGCCCTCAGAGCCCACTTACCTCCCCTCCAAGCCCTGGGGAGAGCTTGAGCTGGGAGCTGAGCTGGCAGCTGGACATGGCTCTGTGTGCACAGAGCAGACGTGTGACAAGTATGTCATGGCCATTTCAAAGACTCCAGGAACGATGGCTTTGGCCACAGGCCCACCGACATGGCCAACAACAGCTGTGCCTGACACCCTGGGGGTGAGCCAGGCCTCGCAGGGGCTCCTCCCTCTGTCCTGCTTCACCCTGGGAAGGGCCCCCTGTCATCAGCTTGGATACCTACGGCTCCTCCTCCCTGCCCAGCACTGGCTTCCTGAAATGAGGGGCCTCCAGCCAGCCAGGGCTCTTTAACCTCCTCCCGGTGGTTGTGGCTCAGATTCCCTCCCTGTCCTCCCTCCGCCCCCTCTCATTCCTATTTCTGTCCCTCTGGCTCCTTCCCTCCCACCTCTGCTTCCCTCTCCTTTCCTTGCAGGGGCCACCAGCTACCTGTATCTCCTCCTGTCTTGCCTCTTCCTCCTTTTTTCTGACTTCTTTCCTTTTCCTTCTTTCTTTAATTTTCTTTCTTATTTTTCCTCCCTTTGGATGGTACTGGGGATTGAATCCAGGGGCATTCTACCTCTGAGCTTCACTTCCAACCTTTTATATTTTTTATTTTGAAACAGGGTCTTTGTCTTTTATTTTGAAACAGGGTCTAAGTTGTTGAGGCCTACTGGGATTATAGGCATGTGCCACCATGCTGGGCTACCATGCCGGGCTTGGCATTTTCTTTTCCCCTTTCTTGCTTCAGTTTCTCCTCATTTTTACTCTTTCCACTCGTTTTTCTACTCAGCTCTTTTTCCCTCAGGCCGTTTTGCATCTCACTGCTTTCTCTTCTCTTTGCTTCCCTCTCTTTTTCTCCCTCTTCCTCTTACCTGCTTTAACCAGATGGGGAGACGCTGGTGGCACAGCCACAGAGCCTTCATCTCGGTCCCTGACAGGCCCTCCAGGCTGGCCGGTCCTTGTCAGGGGCTGTACTCTTTCAGAGAACACTCAAGCAAGTTTTTAGACAACCACTTCACAAATTATCATTTAAATTTTATTTCTTTTCTTTTTATGTTTCCTTCGTCCTTTCCTTCTTTTTCCCCCCTTCCTTCTTTTTTTTATGAAAAGGTTTTGGGAACATGCCACAGTAACCTACCAACACAGGATTTATTCTCGAGGGTCCAGTGTCATTGGGTTTGCTGTTTTTTCTTTCTTTCTCTCTCTCTCTCTCTCTCTCTCTCTCTCTCTCTCTCTCTCGCCTACATTTGAAAGTTATGTTTAAACTTCTCCCTTGTTCATAGCATCAACCTATCATCCATTTTTCTCCTGGGCATAGAGTCCTCAGTGTAACATCTTTGCATGAAGCAAAGAAGCTATAATTGTTTGACAAATTGGTTTATTCTCTTATTTTTGACATTTTTTAAATATGATATTTATTTTACCTTAACTTTCCTTCCTTCCTTCCTCCCGTCTTCCCTCCCTCCCCTACCTTCCTTCCTTTCCTGTGTGTGGTATGGAAATTGAACCCAGGGATGTTCTACCTCTGAGCTACACCCCAGCCCTATTTTTAAATTTTTATTTTGAAACAGGGTCCTCACTGAGTTGTTGAGGGTTTCTCTAAATTGTTGAGATAACCTCAAACCTGCAGTCCTTGAGTCTCAGCCTCCCAAGTACTGGGATTATAGCCCTGAGCCACCATGCCCAGCTTCCACCTTAATTTCTTTAAACCATTATTTCTGAATCTCCAAGGAGGAAAGAGACATTGCTGTTATCTCTGAAGTAGAAACCCCCTTACCTCATTCCAAGCTCTGACACCAAGCATGTCACAGATGTGTTTAAAGGTGATTTCTTGGGAAAACACGGTGGTGAGAAATTGGAAGGAAATTCATCTCTAAAATGCTGGGAAGTGCCGGGCGTGGTGGCGCATGCTTGTAATCCCAGCATTCAGGAGGCTGAGACCAGAGGATCCGGGTTCGAGGCCAGCCTCGGCTACTTAGTGAGGCACTCCGCAACTTAGTGAGACCTGGTTTCGATATAAAGAATAAAAAATAGGGCTGGGGATGTAGCTCGGAGGTAGAATGCCCCTGAGTTCATTCAATCCCCAGTACCGCAAAAAAAAAAAAAAATGCTGGGAAGTAAGCTGGACATGGTGACGCATGCTTGTAATCCCAGTACTTGGGAGGCTGAGGCAGGAGGATCACGGGTCACCAGCCAGCCTCAGATACTTAGTGAGACCCTGTTTCCAAATGAAGAATAAAAATAGGGCTGGGGTTATAGCTTGGAGGTAGAATGCCCCTGGGTTCAATTGCCAGTACCACAAAAAAATAAATTAGTAAAATAAAATGCTGGGAAGTAAAATGAGGCCAGGAGCCAGACTCCAGGAGAGCGAGTGCAGTTGGCGCCCCGTTGCTGGCTTAGCTGATGATCTTGGGACAATCCCCGGTGCTGTCTGTGCCTCTGGTAACATGGGACTAATTAGCCTGCCCTTCCCCCACACTTCCTGCCACCTCCTGAGATCCTGGTGAAGACTGTGCGCTATCACACCTACAGGTGATCTATAAGCACAAGAGTGAAAGGCTCACCTGCTGTATCCCTTGGTCTCTCAAGTTCATAGCTGAAGGAGTTTGGACAGATGCACATTCAATACAGAAATCCTAGCAGGCCTTGTTTAGAGATTGTGTCCTCTGCCTCCCTTGGCGAAGATCTGGGGTTATCCCCAGCTGCTCCCCACATGGCCCAAGCCCTACTCTTCAGCTTCCAAGAATCACTGGGAACAGTTCAAGTTTCAGTGCATTGCGAGACCTTCTCAGCAGTGCTGAGGCCAGTGACAGTGACTGCCAGCCCCCAGGGAGGGGGAACCGGGGAGAAGCCAGCTCCAGGTCTCTGGGCTGGGCCTTTCTGCACTGGGCCGAGGGCCTGCACAGCCAAGAGGAAGGGGCTGACGAGCTGTCAGATGTCACATTTCTTGATGTGTCCCTACCATGTGTGTGAGTGCAGAGGTCCAGAGAGTCACAGGCCACGTAACCTCTGCTTTCTGTTCTGTCCCAGCCATCACAGAAGCCATCGAGATCCCGCAGTTCATGGGCCGCAGTTACCTGACCTACGACAATCCTGAAGTCCTCAAGAGGTAATGCACCTCCACAGCACCTCCTGCATGTCCCTCCGCTTAAACTTCTTGGCATCTTTCCCAGGGTTTTTCTTATCTGTCATGCCAGAGGAGAATTCTCAAAGAAGACCATGGCCTCAGGGGGGAAAAAAGCACACCAAATAAACATAGAAACTAGAACAAAACAAAACATAAAAAAACAAACTAAACTTGCTGGGCGTGGTGGCGCACGCTTGTAATCCCAGCATTCAGGAGGCTGAGACCGGAGGATCCGGGTTCTCGGCCAGCCTCAGCTACCTAGTGAGGCACTCCGCAACTTAGTGAGACTCGGTTTCAAAATAAAGAATAAAAAATAGAGCTGGGGGTGTAGCTTGGAGGTAGAATGCCCCTGAGTTCAATCCCCAGTACCACAAAAAAAAAAAAAAAAGAGTTAAAAAAAAAAAAAAAAACTAAACCTGAAAACATCAGCCTTACAGGCAGCCCGGTTATAAGCGATCCAAGCCATCCAAATGCTTTCTGGTGCGAGGGTGTAGAGTGACGTGCCCGCCCCGGGCTCTCCGGCATTTGGGTTTTGAGCAACAGAGAGAACACGATGCTCGTGAAGCCAGGCTTCTGGGTGCCCTTCCCTGGGCAGGGCAGTGAGCTCCGTGCTGTACTGTGCCGCAGTGTGCAGTCCGCCTGGGGCCCAGCTGCAGAAGGGGTCAGCTGCTCCCCACACCAGACCAACAGCCCCAAGCCCACCTCCTGCTAGCTTAGCACCTACTGCTCATCTCCATCAGCAAGGATATCATGTCCTTTTCAGGCCCTGGTCCATTCAGGGAGGGCTTCTCAGCTCTCTTTATGTGGATACAGGAACATGGCAGGAGGAGAGGCCCAGGTCACAGTCACAGCTTTTAACTCCTGCTGGCAGAAGCTCCAGCGCGGGGCTTGATCTGGAACAGCCTGTGTTTATGGCAAGGGGAAGAATCATCCACCTAGTTGTCCTTGTCTTTGGTACCTTCTATTTGCTCCTTTTCCCTGTTCCTTGGTCACTGATTGTGTGCCATCCCTCTACCATCCCCAGCTCAATCATTCTAGAGTCTTCTGCATCTTAACACACTAAGGCAAATCTTTACGCTAAAGACATCCAGCTCTTAGGGCAGAGCCTGTGTGGCTTTCCAAGGAACAAAGTGACTGAGAGAAATTTTTCTGGAACACTGGATGTCCCAGGTAACTCTGAAGGCAAACAGACGTTCCTTCATTTCTCTAATTCCAGCTTATTGGGATTGTTGATGTAGCATGGGGATTAGGTAAAATACATTCCCAGCCAAGAGAGATCCTCTTCCTTCTTCAACCCTTTCCCTCCAAAGATGGAAGGTCATTCGGTCCCCAGAAAGCACCGACAGTGTGAAAGGGGTCCAGGTCTCCCATCTCTGGTGCTTAGTGAAAGATTAGCAGGTAGCTAGCCAGGAGGGGTAGAGGAGTTTGCTGAGAACAGGAGACTGGGAGGCACCAAAGAGGAGCAATTCTGATGGTGTGTGTGTGTGCACACATGCGTGTGTATGTATGTATATGTAGTACACATGCATATGTGTGAAGCTACAGGTGGAAGTCAAGTTCAGGGTCTATTTCAGTTAGATGCCTCCAGTGTCAAGAAACAGATAATGCATCCTAAAATGTCTTAAACGTGAAAAGTATGTATTGTTTCATTTAACAGGGAGTTCAGACTTTGAATCACTTATTCAAAGAATCAAGTGTATCATCAGGGACCCAACTCTCATCCCTATGTCTGTCCTGTTCTCCTTAGCATACTCCCCCACTGTTCACAGGATGCTCACAAGAGGACTATAAAATAGAGCAACATCCAGTGAAAGTAAAAACACTTTTTTTTCCCTCATATGACAAAAGAAAAGGACTCTTTCCCAGAATCCTCCTGGTAAATTTCCTCTATCTCATTAGACAATAGTGGGTCACATGCCTACTCTCCAACCTGTCACTGATGGGAGAAATAGAAGTATCTTGATTCACTCATACCATCAATATTCCCAAGGCAAGTGAGGCGGGGAAGGAACCTTGAATAAAAGCTGGAGAACAGCAGAGCCTAGGGCATGGGCCTGGGTTGGACGGCTCTGCACCTGGCCCGGTGGACCTTGGCCCTCACTTCTCCCCCACCACTCCGACGCCTGATGGAGAAGGCACACTGGGTCTCTTCCTGTCTATCTCAGGCTCTGGGAAGTCCAGACAAAAGTCCCCACCTTCATTCACTATTGACAACACTCTGCAGCTCCAGACCCAGGTATGTAGGATAGCCAGAAGAATGTATAAGTGATGTAGGGAGGAGAAAAGAAACTTTTCCAATAGCATCAGATAAGTAGCAATATTAAGTCAAATTCCCTCCTGTCTCACTTTTGCTTCTAGGACCTCAGGCTTGCTTTTCTCCCGATATCATGTGAAATACTGACCACTGTAGTCAAAATGAGTTCCTGAACTAGTCTGTTCCCAAGCACTGATAAGAGCACAATCATGTGAACCTATCCCTTGGATACAGAGCCTGGAGGCCACGCTGACTGAACCACCCTCCTGTCCTCTTAGTCTCCTCTTTCCCCCTATTGTGGCTGTGCCACCTTCCCTGAGACCCCCTGCCCTGTCAGCCACCCTGGCAGACCTGCCCTAGTCACTACCAGAGCTGACCTTCCACAGTCATGACCACAGCCCAGAACGGGTGACAATTTAAGCCTCTTGGCAATCAGGAAACCCACTTCTGTTGAGGAGTGGGGAACAGGTTCCAAGGGCCCTTGAGTAATAAGACAGGAAAGGAGAGAAATTGAGGTACAGGGTGCCGCCTGGGACCCTGATGTTGGCTGCTCTTTCATGAAGGGTCATGTATCTGCGGAGGAGACACTGCTGCTGAACAAGCATCCACTTTTGGATCGGGGTCGTGCCTGGAGGGGCTGATGCTAGTTCTCATCTCCTGGCAGTATGTGCTAGAAATGCCTCACACCTGTTGGCTCAGGATTGGCAGGCCAGACTGGGAGGACTCGGCGGAAACAGGTGTTGGTGGTGATTTTATGGGCTTGTTTGTGTATTTCCTCCAGGGTGTCAGGCTCAAGATCCAACGTGTTCATACGGTTTAAGACGACTGCCAAGGATGGCCTGTTGATGTGGAGGGGAGACAGCCCCATGAGACCCAACAGCGACTTCATTTCCCTGGGCCTGCGGGACGGAGCTCTGGTGTTCAGGTAACCCTCCTCCACCTGCCTTCAGCAACATCTTGCAATTAATTTTTCTTAGACGGGGAGATCATGCCAAATAGAGTGGCGATTCAGAAGTAAGCCAAAACGCAGTCTGCTGGAACTGGCTGAAGCCCGAAGCTCCAGGCTTATTTGAGGGGCCTAGTCTTTCTTTCCAGCAACCACCTTTTTGGGCAGTGGCCGGCAAACCAGAGCCTGCAGGGAAAATGTGGCTACTACTCATTTTTTAAAATAAAGATTTATTAGAATACTGCCATACTCATACATTTACATATCATCTGTGAATACGTCCATGCAGCACTGGTGCATAAGTAGCTTCAGGAGGAACTATATGGCAAAGCCTACAATATTTACTCTATGGCCTTTTACAGAACAATGCTGTGGCCCCTGTTCTAGTGTGTTACTGCTGTATGTTACTTGCAAATTAGGAAGGAGTGCAAAAAGGCTTTGGACATTGCCAAGCATGAAAGCCAAGCCTGGAAGTAACTATTCAGCTCTGTGTTCACCAGCTCCGGAAGAGCCGAAGACCTAAACGCTAAGAACCCTGGCCTTAATTCCATTCTGCTTCCCCTTAGCCATGCAACTTTGGGGAGAAGGCCTACTTTTCAGTCTCCTGCTGCAAGAAGGACAAAGCACAGATTCTTGTCTCAGCAGATCAACTCAACATTGGCATTTTTGTAAATACTTCTTTGCAGATACTATGTGTGTATGTGGTACTGGAGATTGAACCCAGGCGCATTCTATCTCTGAGCTACACCCCAGCCTTACTTCATTTTTTATTTGAAATAGGGTATCACTAAGTTTCTGAAGCTGGTCTTAAACCGGCAATCCTCTTGTCTCAGCCTCCCAAGTACTGGGATTATAGGCATACTCCACCATACCCAGCTTGTGAATACTTCTTGATACTAAATAAGGCAATTCCAGCCGGACGTGGTGGCGCACGCTTGTAATCCCAGCATTCGGGAGGCTGAGACCGGAGGATCGGGGTTCGCGGCCAGCCTCAGCTACCTAAGTGAGGCACTCCGCAACTTAGTGAGACCTGGTTTCCAAATAAAGAATAAAAAATAGGGCTGGGGGTATAGCTCGGAGGTAGAATGCCCCTGAGTTCAACCCCCAGTACCGCAAATAAATAAATAAATAAATAAGGCAATTCCAAAGATTCTTACCTCTTTTTGGTGAACTCAGATTGCTCTCAAATTTGTCAAATGGGTGGTTATGCAGTGTTAAATAATTACCTGGACACTCTCCCCACTCTTCTCCCTCCAGAATGGGTGAGAGCCGTGCTTCCAAGGGGCAGGGCCTGTCTCTTACAACATGAAAAGGCTTCTCTGCAGATTGTAATGACTCCTCACTTGAGGTGGGAAATCCTTCATTTAAACCAGTGATGTTCAAAGTGTGGTCCCTGGGCCAGCAGCAGCAACATCACCTGGGAACTTGTTAGAAATGCAAACCCTGACCTTCTGAGCCAGCAACACTGTAGTCCCAGGGCCCAGGAGCTGTGTGCTAACCATTTCCCTAGGTGATTCTCACACCTACAAAGGGGTGAGAACGCCTGCCGTCTCTAGACCATCTGCCCTATGCAAGCATGTACAGCAGGCGTTTCTGAGCTTTCCTTTAATCCCTCCATGGTAAGGAGCCCAAGTGTTCACTAAATGATGCAAAATTAATTGAATTGGAATAGACAGAGAAGAGAACTGGGCTGAGGAGATGATGAAGACTTTAATGCTGTGGCTTTTGTCAGCCATGTGCTGGGATTAATGACAGCCAGAGGAGGATAACATAAATCTTTTCAATTTGAAGAAAAGGCATTTTGAAAGGAATTGTCATTTGTCCAACATTGTACTTGCCCCTAAAGAGCAGAGCATGCCAAGTGATTCAGTCCTACGATTGTGGGGGACTTTGAGGAGCCCTGTACGGTTGAAGACTGGAGACTGGCGGGTAAGGAGCAGCTGCCCACCATCTTCACCCCCAACACACCACACCCCGCCCTCGTTGGCCCAGAGGTCAGGTACTGGGCTCTTCACACCCGATTCGGGCTGGCTGCCTCAAAGCCATTTTCTTGTGGTTTTCCTGTGGTTAGCCTCGCCAAGGCCTCAAGTACTTGATTGTGCCCAGAAAAGGGAACTGAAGCAGTAGCAGAGCTGTGGGCGGGATGGCCCAAATTCCCCCTTAAATGGCCAGTCAATACTACTGGACACCCACTCCAGCCCCACAGGGAAACTGGAGTCACTCCGGGCCACTGCCCCCAGCTCTCACCACCAGCCTGGAGAGGAAGTCCTCCCTCCCACCGCCCTGACCTCTCTCTCCAGGCCCTTCTAAGCTCACTCCATCCTGGACAAAGTTCTTAGGTTACCATTTCCTTCTCAGGTTGCTGAAAATCTTTCTCTGTGTTTTTCTTCTAATCTTGGAGTTCTGGTCACATTCTGTGTAAGACACGCTGCAGAGCCCAGGCAGAGGTAGATGTCAGCGCTGTGCCTGGGCCTGGGCCTGCAGCCGCACCATCGTGCCTGAATCCACCCAGGCAGGTACCCCAGCCCATCCGTGCACCCAGTTTGAAATGCCAGTATGCAGAGAGTCACCAGGGAGTTCGTTGCAGAAGTAGATCCCTGAGCCTGTTCCCCTGGGATTCTGATGGCAGAGATGTGGATAGGCACTGGGACCTGGTTGGAAACAGGCACCCCAAGTGGTTCCAGGAACCATAGCCTGAGAAACAGGGTCGAAATTGGCTTTGGAGTCAAAGATTCCTGATCCTTATGGCTGTGTGATCTCATGCAAGTTATCTGACCTCTCTGATCCTTTCTCTTCCATCATCTGTCAAAGGAAAGGGTTGGTGTGAGGATTACATTAACTCATTCCTGTATAGTTCTTAGTGAAATTCTAGCATAGCTAGTTATTAGTGATAATGATAATCAAATTATTATGCTCAACTGAGTGTTTTCTGGGTTGAGAAAGAACATATATAAGGAAGTTAGCATGATATAACTGCTTCATAAAATGTAGTTAATAGCCTGGCATGGTAGTGCACGCCATGGTTTACAGGTTCGAGGACAGCCTCAGCAAGTAGTGAGACTCTCATCAACCTAGTGAGACCCTGTTTCCAAATAAGAAATAAAGATCGGGCTGGGGGTGTAGCTAGAAGGTAAAATTCCTCTGTGTTCAACCCCCAGTACCCCCCCCCCACACACACATACACACACACAAATGTAGTTAGTATTACCATTTTTATTTTTGTTTTTGTTTCTGTTTTTTTTGGTACTGGGAATTCAACCCAAGGGCATTCTACCTCTAAACTACATCCCAAGCCCTTTTTTAAAAAAAAATTTGAAACAGGTCCTCACTGAGTTGCTCTAGGTCTTGCCAAGCTGCTGAGGCTGGCCTCAAACCTGTGATCCTCCTGGCTCAGACTCCCAAGTACTGGAGTTACCGGAACGTGCCACTGTGCCTAGCTTAACTGTCATTTTTAATAAGACACCAGTCCTGGCCTTGAGGAGCTTACATCAATGGAGCCTAGAGAGTAAACCTTCTACAGAGTAGACAAATTATGCTTGAGGTTTCAGTGTTTGAGTCAGGTCCAAGCAAACAGAAGAGGAATCCGAAAATGATAAAATTTTTCTAACTTTCTCAGCTTTCTTCCTTCACCTCAATGCTAGTTCCCTTTGCTAATTTAATATTCAAAGCCCTTCTGCCAGAAAATTGGCAAGAAGCAATAGAATTCTAAAAAGAATTATTCATAGTTTTGGTGCAAGATTAAACAGAAAAAAAGGAAATCAAAGTGCTTAGCTAAAATGACTGTGGTTTTGTTTTATTTTTGCTTTGTTTCGTTTTGTTTTATGATTGTATGTGGAACATAAGACCTCGCAGATGGGTTTTTGAATATCACTTGACTGACCTTCTTTCTCAGTCATTTTGACCTTGCAATATTTTCATGCAACAGAGAGAGGTGAGAGATCTACATTAGGAAAGTGCCCTGTGCCACTGTGTGAAAACTTGAAGGCAGCTGTGTGGTTTTCAAAAGGCCCCACACGATGGCATTCCTGGTGGATGGCTAAGCCTTGCAACCTTTAGAGCACACCCAGTTGAGTGACCCAGGAGAAACCATCACAGACACCAGACCTGCAAGGCATTGACAGAGAAATCAGGCACACATTCATTCCTTTGCCTTTTACCTTTTGATATTGAGGCATAGCTCACATGCAGCCTATGTATGCTCAGTGTACAGCTTGATAAGTGCTAAAATATGTAAATGCTGCAGAATAAGATATAGGCCATTTCTACTACCCAGAAAAAGCCTTCCTCATCTCTCCTCCCTGAAGATAATCCCTGTTCTTGGCCATTTACTATCATGTAAAAGAGGGACTTGCTCCAGGCTAAATATCTGCATGTCTGTGGAAGCACTTGATTGTTTAAAAGGTCTGAAATCTCTTAAGATGGGAGGTGAAAATCAGGCCACTGAGGGGCCAGCTGAGTTGCCCCCACCCAGTGACAGCTGGTTTTCTGTCTGTTAGATTCTGTGTTGACTCTATGAATGCAATCTGTCCCTCTGCTTGAACCGGAGCGCTGCCGGGCTGGAGAAGAGGACAAAGCCCACCCTGGGTCCAGGTGGGATCTAATACAACTGACACGGTTTCTATTTACTGTACCCTAGGAAATTCCAGTCCAGCCTCCTGGATAGGACTCAGTCACCTTGATTCTGGGATGGGGTGTTCCTGACCGTTTTGGTTACTTATTTACAGCCTGTGGGTCCATTCTCACACATGGTTACTCTCCCAGAAGAGGCTGGAGGAATTTAACTCTTGGTGGCGACTTTCTCCTCTCTGCTAATTGCTCAGGGTCACTGTCTACCCTGTATTCAAGCTAAGTGCCAAGTATTGGGATGGTGGGATTATTGGTCCTGCTCCTACTGTGCACCAGGCTTTCTACGCATGCTCCTTACTTAATGTTCCCTGTACTCCTTCAGGGAAGGCATTCTTACCTGCATAACACAGGAGGAAAATTAGGCTCAGAGAGATTAAAGTGAATTGCCCAAGATCACAGAGCTAGTAAACGGACCAGCCTGGGGATGCAGGCAGGTCAGAGGAACCCAGAGGCCCATGCTCCATCCTTCCAGAAGAGTCACAGATTGTAATTCAGCTAAGTTTCTGCCAACCCGCGCTAGGCCTGCTGCTTATTCATTCATTGCTTCAGTGAGCATTTGGCCACCACAGAATGAAATCTGGAACTCCCACCCCCGGGCTGCTTTACACAAGGAGACACTTGATGTGGGAAAATTCATTAGGAAACAGTGAGTTTTTCAGGGTCAGGGAGGCAGCTCTGTCCCATGGCTTGTCGAGTCCTTGCTAGTTCTATTCTTGGTTTAAATGTCGATGGGCTGTGTGACTTCTTTGAGCCTCAGCTATGAAAGGAGCGAGCTACGGGGGTTTCTCTGGGGAACACCGAGAGTTTTCCATTCTTGCTCTGCTCTCACAATGAGTGCATGCCAGTGCTCCGGAATTAATCCAGATTTCCTCTCAACATTCCCCTTTCTGGGGTGGTGAGGTAAAGGAGAGATATCGCTTCTTACAAGATGAGGGAAGAGTGGTCCCCGGTGGGGTTCATTCCCTGCAAACGCACCATTACGTAGCCTTATTAGATTATCAGGAGAAGCACTAGGCAGTTGGCCCAGTGCCCGGGCCAGAGTAGTCACTCACTAAATATGTGTTGAATTGAATTAAATTAGAATAATTGAATGAACACTGGATTAAGAGGGATAGTTCTCTCTGATAAACAACGTGTTCATATCCTTGGATACCTTTAGGGTATCTGGAAACTGAAATAGAAAATTGGAAGCTATTAGGTGGACCTGGTATCAGAGTAAAATGGGAGATGGTGCCACCTGTACACCAAGTTCAAGGTCTACTCATTAACTTTGTGATTTTAGGCAAATTACCTTAATCTCTTTGAAGCTCAGCCTTACTCTGAAATGTTCTGTTTGGAAACACACACACACACACACACACACACACACACACACATCGAAACCATGTGTATTAGTTTCCTCAGGTGGACATTACAAATTACCACAAATTATGTGGCTTAAAACAATAAAAATTCACTCTGTCACAGTTCTGGTGGAGATTAGGAATCTAAATGCAATGCATGGCCGGGGTTGGTTCCTTCCGGAGGGTCTGAGCCTGCCCCTGCCTCTCCCTTCCCCCCCCCCCCCCCCCCCCCCCCCCCCCCCCCCCCCGGCTGTGGTGTTACTGACAGTCCGTGGTGTTACTTAGCTCGTAAGATGCATCATTCTAGTCTCTGCTCTCATCCTCAGGTGGCACTCTCCCCCAAGTGTCTCCTTCTGTGTCCTAGTCTCTTTTTGTAAAGATACTAGTCATACTGGATTTATGGCAGCCATATTGACCCTGTCTTGACCCTTTGGGGGAAGTACAGTTCAATCCATCAGTTCATATTACAAATGGTAAAATCCTTCTTATTCCTGACCTACCTAAACTTAAAAGACCAACCATGATGGTGTTATGCCAAGCAAAGTAAGCTGGTCATAAAAGACAAATGCTTTAGGATTCTCATTTATATGAGGTATCTAGAATAGTCAAATCCATAAAGCAGAGAGTAGAAGGGCAGTTGTGTGGAGCCGGAGAGTGGGAGGAATGAGGACTTCCTATTTAACGGGAACAGCATGTTCACTCTGTAAAACAGCAGGAATTCTGGAGATTGGTTGCACAACAATGGGAATATAGTTAACATTACTGAATTGTACATTGAAATGTGATTTGGATAGTAAGTATTATGTTATGCATATCTTATCACAATCAAAAGTTTAAAAAAAAAATTGTTCATGGGCTAACTGGAAACCGAATGCCTTTTATATCATA
Source organism: Graphiurus murinus (assembly GCA_004027655.1). Lineage (NCBI taxonomy): Eukaryota > Metazoa > Chordata > Mammalia > Rodentia > Gliridae > Graphiurus > Graphiurus murinus. The sequence continues at coordinate 70,770 of PVLC010003567.1, read as the reverse complement.
CCTCTGTTATGTCTTAAGGAAACTGCATTCGGCCTTCCAAAGAACCCTTTGCCATGAGAGTCCTTTGTGAATGGTGCCTGTCTGTGCATCAGTGTTTCACTGTATTCTTTGTCTTGTTCTTCTCCAATGCCCTCAGCTACAACCTGGGCAGCGGTGTGGCAGTCATCATGGTGAACGGCTCCTTCGACGATGGCCGGTGGCACCGGGTCAAAGCTGTTAGGTGAGCACTAGCACCTGGGGGACAGAGCCAGGGCTGAGGCTTAGTGGATGTGTTCTCTTTTAGTCCCACTGTCCAATTCCCCATCCCATTCCTCACTTGGCTTCCTGGTACTCCGGAACCAGGGCATACTACGCATTTTGCCACCAAATCCCACCTGTGTCCTCCACTCTCACTGAAATGCCAGAGACTGAACCCCACATCCGTACTGCACAGTGAAGAAAAAACTTTTGAAGGTTAAACTAGGAGAAGAGATCTAGTGAGATGAGATTTTTAGGACATGTAGACTTTGAAGAATGCTACTAGTCTTTTCTTTCTTTCTTCCTTCCTTCCTTCCTTCCTTCCTTCCTTCCTTCCTTTCTCTTTCTCTCTTTCTCTTTCTCTTTCTCTTTCTCTTCCTCTCTTCAACATTACCCTCTACATGGTTCACAGACCCAGCTACATATCTTCCTCCTCACAGTGGTAGCCACTATCCTACTATCCTGACTTCCAGTTATCTTTGAGTAAACCACTCCTTTACTCTTCTTTAGAGTTTAGTTTTTTTTCCTATATCCGTATTCCTAACTACATTTTCAGGAACCAAGTAGTGGGTCCAAACTTAGTAATGTCAATACTGCTTATTAGAAGAAGGGCCCTGGAAACACAAACTGAACAGAAACTTTAGTTGCAGTCCCCTAAGAATTTACCATAACACTTTCTGGGGAATTCCATGGGTGAAGTGAGAAGTCAGGCCTGGGAAATATGAGACTCAGCATGGTCAATTTCCTCGTCAGCTCACAGGTAGGCTGAGGAGGTGTGAGGAGACAGAGGCAGATCTGTGTCTGCCTGTCTCCTGCAGCTAGCCTAGAGACCACTTGAGACAAATGGATAGTGATTTTGATGAAGCCCCAATTTGTTGAAAAAAGAAATGTTTTCCCCTAATGAATACTCACAGGATTGGATCTCCAATTTGCTCTCAGGATATAAGTCAAAATACACAGAGTCCAACCTAACTCCAAAATACTTCAAACTCTGTGGCTTCTGAATTCCTCATTTCTCTCTCTCTCTCTCTCTCTCTCTCTCTCTCTCTCTCTCTCTCTCATCTATCTTTAAAGGATTTGGATAAAGACATCCAAAGGAATATGAGATGCTTTTGTTCTCAACTCCAGCCACACTTGATCCCTACAATTCCCACTCTGGGAACATCAGGGAACACCCTGCTCTCAGTTTCTATGGGTAAAGATGGTTGGTAGAATTCTCATGCATTGTGGAGGGATTTTAAAACTTTTGCAATTGTTGTGGTTTGACTGTGTATATCAAGATACACACTGGTGGGGATGCCAGGTCCTTGTAGACATCTAAGGAAACTGATGTTAAGTGACTTTTCCAAAATTATACAGCTGTTGTGGGCAGAGCCTATATCAAAGCCCTTTCCATCCCACCCTATAGTAAAGCCCACCCACAGCTAGGAATGTTTTCCCAGAGAAATTCAGATGTCAGAACATCAAGTTTGGCCCATGCACATGGCTCCACAGACATGTGTCTTTCTATTAGCATCATTGATATCACTCTGAGTGGGTTGTAGTGAGGGCTGGACAAGAGGAGCTGAGCCAGAAACTAGAAGGACAGGAGGATTCAAGAAGATATGGTGAATTGTGAGAAGACATGCCAAAAAGGGATTGCAGAACAGATCTAACTGGAAACTGGGTCAAGGCCATGCTTATCAAGTATGGCAAGAAATGTCAGGGGGGAGAACTTAATTCTCTGTAGCAGGTTCCAAGGTCAGAAATAGATAAGAAAATCCATGGAGAGAAGATCCCTAAGTGGGGGCCCTGCTTGTAGATGCTCTTGCTCTAGGTAGTTCTGGTCTTGAAAGCATTAGTCCTAGCCAAATAGAGAAAATTTCTCGTTTATTAGCCATCTCCACATGTGAGACACTTTGAATACTATACTCTCAGTTAACTCTTACAGTGATCTAAGTTGCTATAACCTTCATTTCATGAATAAAAATGGTTATATGCTGAGGAAGATGATAACAATAGCAATACACTTTACCAGACTTTATAGGGGAAAGATACACATCAGCTACCATGCTCTGTACTTTGCATGCATAACATCTGATCTCCACCGTAGCTTTGGAAGATGGACATAGTTATTCCCATTTCAGATGAGCACTGTGAAGATCCACAAATTCACTTGTTCATTCATCTATTATGATAAACCATATACTATTCAGGACACATGAAATGCATCACCGAGGCAAACCAACATCCTTGCCTTGATAATCTTTCATTATGATGAAGAAAATGTTGTGTATGATGGTAGAAGGTGATACCACATTTTCTTCAGTGTCATTTAAGACGAAGAGACACGTCTTTGATTAGAAGACACATCTTTCTTTGTTGCAAAAATATAAAGAATGGGAAACAAAAGAGTAGGAGAGGCAAGTTATTAGGAGACTTGGTCATCACAGCAGCCAGGTATGAGAGTCTGAAGAAGCATTTTGAAAATGGAGAGGCAGTGCTTGGTCACAAGAAAGAGGACAGAACAGGAGAAAATTCTCAAAAGCTCGGTGCTGGAAGAGTAGCTGCCAAGAAGTGAGGCATATCCAGGAATGGTAGCACATGCCTGTAATCCCAGTACTTGGGAGACTGAGACAGGAGGATCACAGGTTTAAGGCCAGCTTCAGCAATTTAATAAGACCCTCAGCAACTTAGCAATACCCTTAACAACTTAACAAGACCCTGTTTCAAAAAAAACATGGTTGGGGGTATAGTTTGGAGGTAGAACGCCCTGGGTTTAATTTCCAATACCCATATAAAATCCCCCCCCAAAAAACAAGAAGTGAGTCTGGGTCCCCATCCCCCTGTGCTATAGAAGCAGCTGTTTTAGTTTTGGCTTTTCAGCACCATCATTTAGCACAGAGCTTGGCACATAGTAGTGCCTTCAGACCCTTTTTATTGAAATGATTGAATTAGCTCCCAAAATGGTACTTTGTTTTGTTTTGCTTTGCTTTAACAGAGATGGTCAGTCAGGAAAGATTACTGTGGATGACTATGGAGCCAGAACGGGCAAGTCACCTGGCATGATGAGACAGCTCAACATCAACGGAGTGCTGTATGTGGGTAAGGCACCTTCTACCAAGCCCAGCAAGGCCAGGACTTTTTCTTGTGAGTCCTCTACTATGTCAGGGCTGTGCACTCCACTGGGTCAAATACCTGGAAATCAGGAAGCTGTCCAGATATTCCATTTTCTGAACTTCTGACTCATGGCCGAGAGGGCAGGAAGGGACTCACTCAGATGCTTTTGTGCTTTGGACAGATCCATCAGGAAAGCCGTGCTTTTCTTGTTTAGAGAACAGGAACCTGCTAAATATAGCTTCACAAATTCTCAGGAAGGAGAATCTGTCTTTCTGCCCCTCCCCCTCAGTAGAATGAGTAGTATGCCTATAAATGGCTTATAATCCACCAATACAGACACATAGCAACTAAAAAATACCTTTATATACATATTTTATAAATGTGAACTAACTTCATTGAAAGCATTCAGCATCAGTGTATTTCTGCCAGATGCAGTGGTACATGCCTGTAATCCCAGTACTTGGGAGGCTGAGACAGGAGGTTTGCAGGTTTAGGGCCAAGCTTCGGCAACTTAGTGACATCCTGTTTCAAAATAAAAATAATAAAAAGGGCTAAGGATGTAACTCAGAGGTAGAATGCCCCCAGGCTCAATCCCCAGTACCAAAAACAAACAAACAAATAAACATCAGTATATTTCTTTTGGCTTAAGTCAGATATCACTTTTAATGCCAATTTTATTGGCATTATACATTTCAAAATTTACTAGGTACTATTTGGCTTTAAAATGCTCAGTTGGGCCAGAAATCACACATGAGTTGTGTGTTTTTAGCCTTTGGCTATATATCAACTTGATGCAAGTCAACCTGTTCCTTCCAGGGTAGTTATAAAACAGATGTGAGGCGCTGAGCAGCTACTTCTATCAGCCAAGTTTCGTCTTGGCTGGTGGACACTCAGTGCACCATAGAGTAGCCCCAACTTTCCACTGCTGACGCCTTCTCTTTAATTCACCCCACTTCCCTTTTGCTCCCTGGCAGGTGGAATGAAGGAAATTGCCCTTCACACTAACAGGCAATACATGAGAGGCCTCGTGGGCTGCATCTCTCACTTCACCCTGTCCACCGATTACCACATTTCCCTCGTGGAAGATGCCGTGGATGGGAAAAACATCAACACTTGTGGAGCCAAGTAACACCAGCTCGCCTCGCCCGAGGGACACAGCTTCTATCCTGAGAGTCCCGGAGGCCCCAGACCCTGCCTGACACTGCACACAGAGGCCGGGTACCAGGTGTGTTTGCTCTCATCAAAGAGAAAGCACACCCTGATGGGAAACTGAGCGGCACAGACAGGAGGCCCCGGGGGCCTCTCCTGCTGACACTCCCTGGGCCAAACCCAATGGAACACTGTGTAGGAAGCATCGGACTTTGTCCATTGAATGTGTAGTGGCTGCCAGAGATCACACATCCATGCAAATTCCAGAGCCTGTCTGCTGTAACTCAATGACTATGTTGTGATTCATAGTGCATAGAAAAGAGAGAGAGAGAGAGAGAGAGAGAGAGAGAGAGAGAGAGAGAGAGAGAGAGGGAGACCCCCCTCCCCAGGGGCAGTATTAAAATACTTCTGTCCTTCTCTGACTCACAACACTCTTACTAACAGCGGAATGACTGTGTGACCTTGAACTTCAAATTTCCCACCTAGGCCCCTGGATTGTTCTCATTAACCCCTCCCACTGTGCTCTGACTGCTCCCTGAAATAAAGGGTGGGGGAGATTAAACATAGAATCATAATCATAATGTGGCCCCTCCCCCAAAGTTTACCTGTAAAGTGAAATCCCCACTTTTTATAATGCAAATCTAAGAAAACTGACCCCATGATTTTGTAGCTGTACTTTTGTATGTGTATATTTTTATAGCAGCAAACTATCCACACAGCATACTTTTGGAAGTTAGGCTGGACGATCCTAATTCTTACACACTTTCCTAAAAATTTTCTCCCAAAGAGACTTGTTTGGGCCATTTGTGGTGTCAGTGGAGTGGGAGAGGAGACTTGGGTAGGCAACCCAGGGAGCTGGCCATTCTCTTCCAGTATAGGTTGTTGGATCTAGGGCATGAATATGCTTTCCAAAATAAGCAGATTAAAGGGAACATCTGTTCAAGAGGTGGGTTACTGTCATTTAAGGGAGAGGGGATATCTGTAGTCAACTTGAATAAAGGGGATGAAGAAGACTGGAACTTGTTGATTCCTTCATTCATAGAGATGTTACTAGTTTTACAGAGGTCACGTCTTTCAAATGGATATGAAGATAAGTACTTCTGAGGCCGCCAGGGGTGGGAGGATGTGACCTCAGGGTGGTCTGAGCATCTGGACCAGCAAGACTCAGAGGAACAGAGTGTCTTCCTTCTGGGCCATCAGCTCTGCGCCTTTGCTCTTCATGCATATGACCCCAGAGACAGCTGGCTCCCTGGCAGCTCCTGGTGACAGGGCTTGCTCAGGGAAAGGTGAGATGAAAGCTGCCCTCAAGAGGAGGGAAATCCGATCCTGCTCATGCAAGAGCTTGTAATTAGTCCCAGTCATGACTCTCTTCTCCTCTGTGCAGTGTTCATTCAGCAAGGAGCTTTGTGCAAACACAGTTCAGGCACAGGAGAAATTTTAAAAGATGGATGAACTGGGCATGGTGCTGCATGCCTGTAATTCCAGCACTTGGGAAACTGAAACAGGAAGATCACAGGTTCATCCACTTAGGGAGACCTTGTTTCAATAAAAAAATAAAACATAGCTGAGGGTATAGCTCAGAGGTAGAATGCCCCTTGGCTAAATCCCCAGTAACAGCAACCACAACGATGATGAAAATAAAAAATAAAAGATGAATAAATAAACTAGAGAGTTTCACCTCATGCCCCAACCTTCTGCCTCTTGTCTTTGGGAACCTTTAATGGCTGGGATCCTTCCAACCAGAAGAATACTAGTAATAATAACAACAGTAACGATAATCTTCCTCTCCTACACCCCTCACCTTATAACTGCAATCTAGTAGAAAGGGGCCCTGCCACTTCCCCAGCTCCCTGGCCTCAACACTTCCCCTTGGAGGCAGACAGGGCCAATGCTTTCCAAGATATAATGGAGTTACTTTTACAGCATATTTTCAATGGACTGCCTCCAGCCAAAAAAAAAAAAAAAAAAAAAAGTGATTTTAGAAAAATATCTAGCTGAGTTGAAGCCAGAGAGTTGTCTTGCAGATGAGCTCTTGTTCGGAGCATGTATTATCCAGAGAAAAATGCAGTGACCCAGAGATGAGGGTCTAGGGTGCGTGTTACCAGCTGAAGAGGGCTGGAAACTTTTTTTCTCTGGGTGTGAAGCAGATGAGGCTGAGGGGAGGGGGTGACACAGTTTAGTATTGGGGCGTAAGGATTCTATAAGTGAGGGCAGCAGAATAGAGGGACTCAAGAAGAAGGAGAGCCCTGGGGAGGTGCACAGGGGAAGAGATGGTATATCCCAGCTGTGAGCAGGGCCCACCCACTCTTTCTGTAGAAAAAACTCAGGAGATATGGTCTGGGTTTATGCAGAGGTGGTTGTGAAAATAAAGTCTTGAACCTATGGCCGAAGATTTGTGTGTGTGGTGGGGGTCGGGGGGAGACACTGGGGATTGAACCCAGGGGCATTCTATCTCCAAGCTACACCCCCAACCCTATTTTATTTTTATTTTGAAACAGGGTCTCATTAGGTTGATGAGAGTCTCACTACTTGCGGAGACTGTCCTTGAACCTGTAATCCTCCTGTCTCAGCCTCCTAGATACTGGGATTACAAGTGTGCACCACTAAGACCGAGGATTAGACCTCAGCTCTGACAGGTGAGAGATCTGGAGAGTTCTCCTGGGCTTGTGGGCAGCCCATCTTTCTCTCCAAATGGATCATGATCTTTTGCCACAAAGATGCTGCCTAATGACCACAAAACCTCAGCAGTGTCCTTGGGTGGCCAGCTGAGCCCTCCATAGACCTCTGCCGGGCTTCACCAGGTGGTCCTTCTGGTCTCAGCTGGGCGGCTACTTTAGGATGGCCTTGGCTGGCTGGGACAGTGAGGTGACCTGAGGCTGCTCCTTATCTCTCCTTGTCCTGGGGCCTCGGGCTAGCTGAGCACCCCCTCCTCATGGTGGCGCAGGAGGACAGGAGTACCTGAGTAGAGGTGTAAGGGCTTCTACACCCTCTGTTTGGGACTGCCACGGAGCACTTCAGGACATCCTATTAGTCAAAGTCTATAGCTTGAAGAGATAAGAAACCAGACTCCACCTCCACAGTGACACAGTGAGAGGGTTAGCGATGAGGCTGGACATTAGCAGACAGTGGACTGGAAGCCCGCCGCAGGGCCTCATTTACTTAGATCTCTGCCCCTGTGGGAAGGGAGCTGAGTCCCTGAGGCGAGACCTGCAAAGGACAACTGACACCCAAAACATAATAGGTATGCACACGGAGAACTCCAGGCTGGTCCAACCCGTGTCTCCCTCCCTCTGGAGCGGACCCTCTCCCATTTCTCCATGGCCTTTCCCCCATGGTTCATCACTCTCAAAATAAGCCCCCTGTATTCCCCTATTGGTGCTTTCTGTACAAGTTCTTTCCCAACAAAGAAGCAAGGGCTGAGGGACTGCGGAATAACAGTAAACTCCCACCTGGCAACAAGGGGACCTTCTAGTCACCTGGCAGAGGGCATAGACATGACACAGCGTGGGGTAAAAAATCAAGGCTGGGAACAGGTTCATGTTACCCACGACAAGTCAGGTTGAAAGAAGGTGCAAGAGGGACGAGATGGTCCCATGGCAGCAGCTCTTGTGCAGGAGCCCTTGGGGCTGGGGACGAGGCTGTGAAGTGCTCAGTGCTGGCCTGGCCCTATCCCCTGGACCCTGTCTCCCTCAGCCACCTGTCCTTCTACCAGCAGGGAGACAGATCTCTGTTTTGGTTTTGGGGTGGCAGATAGCTGTCTGGGTTCCTGGGGAGCAGCCAGGGAGAGCTGGGAGGCTAATTCAATCTCCGTCCCCGTAGAGGAAGGATATCATGAGGCATGGGTTCCTGAAAGGCTTTTGTCCCACAACTGGAATCTGAGGAAGTTCCCTAGAACTTCCCACAGGTCTGAGCAAGGGTGATGGGGGCAGTGGGGGGGAGGGGGAGGAGGGGAGGTAATGTTCTTGCTTTTTCTATAAAAATGGCTCTAGACCATCTGTGAGATTCCCCTTGGGAAGGTCTGTGGGGTCTTCTTTGTCCCCACACTGCACCCTGAGCTGTCAGGCCTGTGGCCGCCACTATGGCTGCCCTGCTCTTGCCCTCTTATTTACCTTTCGTTTCCTATTCAGGCTCCCAGCCTGTCCAACACAAACAGCCCTGCTGGTTTCCATGCACTGGCGCCCGGCTTCCCCGTGGCTGGTGCTTTCCTTCTGCCTTCCCTCCTCTCCTTCCCTCCACCTCTCTTTTCCCCCCTGAGTGGGAGGAAGGACCTCAGAGGTGTGCCTGGAACTGGCAGGCTGAGCGCTTTCCACTCGGAGGAAATGCTGCATTTTTCACCTTTAACCCAGAAAAATATGGTTCTCAGAAAGCTTGTTTTTAGCGCTGCTAGTTCCCAAAGGAAGAAGAATGGGGAGGAGGAGGGGCCCCAGCTCCTCTCAGGGCTCCACAGCCAGCGCCCCCACTCCACCCCAAGGCTCTGCTTCCTGGGAGGGAATTGCTCAGGGCGGCCTGCAGAGGCCCAGCTGCAGGAGAAAATAAAAATCCAGAATTCCAGTTCCAAGTGGAAAGATAAGACTTTTACAAGGGGCCGGACACAGCCTTAGCGGCTTCCCATCCCCCTCCCTGCCTCCTCCAGCTTCTGCTCAGCTGGAGAACGCACAGTAGCAGTCTCTGAAGAAGATGAAGATGGAGGTCAGGTACTGACAACCCAGCCCCTTTCTGCTGAGATGGTGTGAGATTAAGAAGTTCTCTAGGACTTTCACCCCAGGGAACCCAGAGGGGCAAGAGGCCCCACATGAATCAAAATCAGAATCCAGAATAAGAATGTGTGCTGCTTCGGCTTACCGTGCAGCTCCTTTTCAACACAGAGATCGTGGGGTGCTCCAAGGCATCATACCTGGGTACAGACAACACACGCTGAACAGAGAAGGGAAACTGCAGCAGTTCTGGCTCCGCCAATGGGGGCCACGCGGTACCTAGGCTCGAGGTGCTGGAGCTGCAGGGCCTTGCTGTGAGTAACAGGCTGCCCTCGGGAGGTTCCTGCTTGCAAGTAGCCACATGCAGGTCAATCAGACAGCCTGGACTGGCTTCTGGGAAAGGGCTTCTGAGAAACTACGCCTCAGCGTCACCTCCAAGGAGTGCTTACAGAGTTGATCTTAATAGTAGCCTTCCTCAAATGATGGCCACAGCCAGGTGTGGTGGAACACGCTTGTAACCCCAGCACTTAGGAGGCTGAGACAGGAAGATCACAGGTTCACAGCCAACCTCAGAAACTTAGTGAGACTATCTGCAACTTAGTGAGACCCCGTTTCCAAATAAAATTATAATCTGTCTGGGGGTATATTTTGGAGGTAGAATGCCCCAGGGTTCCACCCCCAGTACCACCACCACCACAATTCCCTCCCCACTCCCTCTCCCTCCCTCCTTCTCAAGTTCAGTTTAGTGATTGACTTTGATATGTTTGTGAAAGTACATCATGTTATTTTAAAACAGGGTCTCACTAAATTGCAGAGGCTGGTCTCAAACCTGCAATCCTCCTGCCTCAGCCTCTCGAGTACTGAGATTACAGGTGTATATCACCATGTCTAGTTGATACTCTGCTGCTGCCTCCCCTAAGCTATCTGGGACAGTACATTCATGTGTGAGAGGGGGATTCCGGAAAAGGCCAGTTCCTCAGGAGCTGAGTGCCAGTCTCTTGTCATAGCTCTGATGAAAGAGACTTTTTCCGAAGGTTCTTCTATTTTGAGGACCTTGCATTGAGCAAATCTGAAAGTAGACACCACAGCGTTTCCATCAGAGTGAGCTTCAGGCCCCTCTAGAGGCAAGTTAGGCCTGGATTGAATTCTTTTCCCTCCTCTCCTTTGCCTTCATCTCCACAAATAACCTCATAACTCAGGGGAATTGTTGCAAACTATTTCTGGACGCAGGCAGTATGCTTCCCCTGGGCCCCTGCCTGCACTGGCCAAACCACGAGCTGAAAGAGCAGGGCAGACAGCAGGCAAACCTCTTGCCTCTCCTCCATTCCCTGCCTGCTCTCGCTGAGACATCTTGGTCCTAGAAAGTGTGTGGCTCCCAGGAGCGCTTGCCCTTTCCTGGAAAGATGAGAGAGGGAGTCTCTGCTTTTCTATGCATCTATCTTGCCTCTCTGCTTTGCTTAAGATCTAAACAGTGTACAGAGGCACAGACATTTCCTGACACCTGTGTGGACTCCTCTAGTGTCCCTACTGCCGACCTCCAAGATGGGCTCCAGCCCGGGGCTATGGCGTCCGGGACAGCCAGGCACTAAGGGGCTGCAGCTCCGACCTGGCCATGAGAGGACTGGGTTGGAGTGCCTCGGAGAGGGAAGGCCAGGCAGCCTCAAGGAATTTGCCGTTTATACTCATTTAATAACAAAACTAAGAGGCACTGGGCCAGGGGATTAGCTGAGGGAAGCCCTGTTAGGAAATTGGCCGAAAGAAAGCAGAGGCAGAGAAAGGGGACTAGCAGATGGAGAGAACGTGGAGGAGAGGGGTACAGGATCACGAGGCCTCTGCGTGGTGACTTGGCCTTGACAGCAGACATTCCCTGTTCTGTCTGAACTTGGGAGTCAAAGGGCAACTGCAGGAGGGAGGTATGAAACGGGCCACTGCCAGACAGAGTGGAAGAGGGCAGCTCCCTCCCTGGGAGTCCAGCTCACACAGAAGGCTGTGGGACTGTCCGTGTCAGCCCTTGGATGGGGCTAGGGATGTAAAGCCATTTGCCCCGCAGTGGGGGCCTTACTGGCCGTAACAAGACTTTGTCAGGCCTGAGGCCCCTAGGAGTGCCTTTTGGAAGCCTCTGGGTTTTTCGGGGAGTAAGATGACTTGTTGGGTCCTCAGGAGAAATGTCACAGCACTCTGCAGGCTTGCAAACATATGCCAGGCTTGCAAACATGCCATTTCACAAACATTTACTGAGAACCTGTTATTCACAAACCACCCTCTGGACCAGAAACCAGAGGGACTATAAGGCATAGAAAAGACTCGGTTGCTCAAGTCAGGGTGTTGCCCGAGGCTCAGTGTTCTTCTCAAGCTCTCTGGCCATCACTTCAGGAAAAACAGGCGGAGACTCTCATTTTGGAAAGGGCTTGGTTCCTTTTGAAAGAGCTTGCCCGATCTGGCCAGGCCTACTCAGGTTTCTCTCCCTTTTCATGGGCTCCAAGTCCAGTAGCCCAATTATGGGAGTAATATCCCACCATATCCACAGCTTGGGACAAGAACTAATAGTATCAGTGGGCAAGAATCCTGGGGGGCCTTCATAGAATCCTGTCTATCACAGCGCTTATCAACTCTACCTGCCAGGCTCTCCCACCTCCAGGTAACAGTTCACTGGCAACTAAATTTGTTTTCTTAAAATATACCTAATTCACATTCTATCCCAAATAAAGAATGTGAGTCAAAAGATGAGTCAAAGATTCATAGGACAGGGGAATTTTATACCCAGAGAATACAAAACTATTTTAAAATTCCTATTTATAGTTCCTGAAAATCCTGTTTCCCTTGAATCCAAGGATCTATTGCTAATGACTAAGGGCCTGGAATGGAGTATAGTTGCTGGTGTGGTTCCTCCGGGGACTAAGGAAACTGAGTCAGGCAAGCTGCCGTTTCCAATGGCCACTGAGCATGAGTCCTGGCAGCCAGTGCTCCCAACTCCTGTCACCCTCCTCTTAGGGAAAATGGCATCAGAGAACCATCAGGAGAACTCTGCATTAGATTCAAACCTGCATTAGTCGATTGTAAAAGAACACATTTGTGGCACAGAAAGTTGATCTAAGAATTCTCACATACAACATGCCAAAGGCGCCTGGTAGGAAACTCAAATGTTGTTTCTTAGTTCTGACCAGACTCATGCCAAACACTCTTTCCTGACTTGCAAAGTCACCCACTATTTTGTTTTTCTTAAAGGATTTATTAGAATATATCTGAGAAGTATTAAAAGAATCCAGGATATAAGATTAAATAATCCATCTGTCCACTGAAATTTTATGTATCCATAAAAGAGTAGTGCCATAGAAATATTCCATTGATGCAAAAAGATTTTCAAAAATATTTAAGAATCAGGTTCCAAAATAGAATACACAATATCACTCTTTGATATATATGCACAGATATGCCTATACAGGAATATTTGTATACATGTAACACATTTATTCACATAGGAAAAATGTCTGGCCGGATAAAAATTCACTAAAAAGAACTAATTTTGCCTAAAAATATTGTGTAAGTTTATTTTTTCTTTTATCTATTCCCTAGTTTTTCTTGCCCACCCCAAATATCACCCCTTTGGGGAATCTGGTCTTCCTGCAAGTCTTATAAAAAGAGCCTTTGAATAGGACCTCTGCCTGACCACATGATTGGATCTGGGATGAGCACATGACACACCAGGCCAGTCAGAGTCCTCACTGGAAGCAGGCGCAGAGTGCTCTCTCTCCTGAGCAGAAGGCTTGATTATAAGCTTGAAGGGTCCTGGGAAGGTCTGAGATGAAGGAAGAATGTTCCGTATATAGAGAAGAGATGTGCATTTCTTCTGGGTGGAGTAGTAGCTTACTGTGGTGTGGTCTGAGGAAAGAACCACAAAATAAATGTCTGAGAAACCTACTTCTCCCAAGAAGCAGCTCTGCAATTGAGGGAGGAGAGGCAGGACAGAAATGGATCACTTGGCCATGCAGGTTGTCCTTGTAAGTTGGAAGGATCCAGGGAACGTGACCCATGGAGGGTGAAAATAAAGTTCAAAGTGAGGAGGAGATGGATGGGGCCGTGGCTGCCTCCAGTCTGTGGTCACCTTTCATTCCCCATCAGCTGTTGTCAATAAAAGGATGAAGGTAACTTTCCTTCTAGGGAGAAAAGGCAGTTACATTCAGCATGTATTTGAGCACCTACTAACAAAGACGTAATGGCCTTGGGCCACTACAGGACACTTCCAGTCTCGTCCCAAAGACAGAAGTTTAATGAGGACCCCCATCTTTCCCCAGTTGGGGACTAGTCCACATCTGTAGGATAACATGTTTCTGTTTTTTTTTTTTTTTTTTTGCAGTACTGGGGTTTGAATCTAGGGGCATTCTACCTCCGAGCTATACCCCCAGCCCTATTTTTTATTCTTTATTTTGAAACAGTGTCTCACTACGTTGTGGAGGGCCTCACATAGTTATGGAGGCTGCCCGAAAACCTGCGATCCTCCTGTCTCAGCCTCCCAACTGCTGGGATAACAAGCATGTGCCACCATACCCGGTTACGTATTTCTAGTAACCAGAGAAACACATTATACCTTGTCTTTTTTCAAGACACTTAAAAGACTATTTATTAAGCACCTGACATGTGGCTGATACTTGTCAAGCTCTCTGAATGTATCAGTGATCAAGACACCATTCAAGTCTGATTTCCAAATAAAGCATCGGAATGGTGTGTGTGGTGAGGCACAGGGCTGGGAGGCACAGGACCGAGGCTCAGAGGATGCTGGAAAAGGTGTCACTGAGCCAGCAAAGCTCAGCTACGACCTGAGGATGGAGAAGTTCCCCAAGGGAGGAGAGCGGACTCCAGCTTTCAGCTCTGTGGGAACAGATCCCGGGGTCACCTGGCAGGTCTTTTGCTGTGTGCCGGGCTGGGTAACTGAGCAATGGATTCTAAAGTGGTTTGCAGGCATTTACATCTTTAGGGTGCTGTTCAGAAAGTCTGAGGTGTCCTTGAGGCTTCATATGACACAGCATGTGACACAAACATCTACCCCTGTGGGAGCACTGTACTCTAACCCTCCTGGGAGTCCATGTTCTAGAGATGAAGAAAGCGTGGGGGAGGGAGCTGTGTCCTCCAGGGCGACCCAGGTAGTAAGTGGTGAAATCAGGACCCGAACCAGGTCTGTGCAGCCTCTCGAGTGACAGTCACTTTCAGGGAGGATCCAAAACTAGTGCAAAAGCCAGCATCAGCCGGCAGAGGAAAGCCAAGGAGCAAGTGCAGACACTAGGCTTCTTCTGAAGGGATGTGTCACCAGTACCAGTCATTGGAAAGTTCAGGACTAGGAGGGCCCGTGTGTACTCAATGCTCTGGCTTCCAGCAACTGAGGAAGACATGAGGGGTGCCTGGAGCAAGCGCCTCTGGAGATGGGAGACCAATTCCACCTTCCCAGGCTCATCTGGAGCAGAGGCAGCTCTGGAGCAGAGATAGGCTGGCTGGGGCGGGCGGGGGCAGGAGGGGAAAGACGATTTAAATATGAGCTGGAACTTGAAATTCTTTCTCTCCTTTCAAGCCTTTAGAGACTTAAGTATGAGACGCTAACACACTAGGATTGTGTTCATTTTATCATTATTTCCACTTAATGGTTTTTATCTCCATAAACTGAGACTAACCATCCAGGGATAAAAATCGTCTCCAAGTCCATCCCAAATCAGTTTAAGACATCTTGTTACCTTAACATCTTTGGGTCTTGAAGACCATTTTTTTTTTTTTTTTCCAGTACTGGGGATTGAACCCAGGGGCATTCTATCTCCAAGCTTACCCCAGTCCTATTTTTTATTTTTTATTTTGAAACAGGGTCTGAGTTGTGGAGGACCTCACTAAGTAGCTGAGGCTGGTGGCAAACCCAGATCCTACAGTTTCAGCTTCCCAAATACTGGCATTACAAGTGTGTACCACCACACCCGGCGAAAACTGAATTTTCTAAAATGGTTTTACTACTGGATCACTCCAGCGGAAGGGGAGTAGATTAAACTTATGGGTCCTTCAAAACGAATTTGTCTGTAGCTCTTTTATAAAGAACCTTAGTTTGCAAGCTAACATTTTAGTGTGGTGTTAAATATTGTACATAATCACTCAATTTTTTTCATTTTGACCTTCTCTAAGTTCCTGGGGCTGATGGTGCTATACATTTTGTGGCTCAAGAACTCACATCTGAAAAATAAATTATACGTTGAGAACTCCCCAAAGGACAGACCATATGTATAAACTCTTTTGGCATTTAAATACTAACATGTGTTTCATAATTAATTTATAACTGTTCTGCAGTTTCTGCAGGTTAAATTCAGGTCCCTTCATGTTTTAGTTGTTACTTGTGGTAAGTCTGAGCCACTATGAAGGGCTTCATTTCTCCCCTTTATGAATTTCCATAACATTTTATACTTTCAAATAACTGAGGGTTTGCTAAATCAATTACTGTATTCCCAAATTCGGTACATTGGAGTGAAATTTTGACATATTCCCAGAATCTTCACAAATGTTTAGGCTATCTTAGGAGAAAAGACAATAAAAACTGTATTTCAAAGCCCTGTATTTTTTTTAATGCTGGATTCCAACTATTTATTATTATGATAACTTCTCTGGTAAACAGAATACTAACTTATATGGAGTCAGTGGAAGGTTATACCAATGGCAAGCAATGTCTTCGAACATTAATAATCTAGTTGTTGCTCTATGATTGCTTTAGAATCACTGTAATTTTTATGAGATAGAATTAAAAATACAATAAAGTGGAGGCCATTTTTCCTAAGCACTTAAAACATGAAAAACAAACAGAAACAACAAAATCCCAAACCAATAATGCCCAAATCTGTCAGGGTAAGATGTAAGAAAATATATTTTATTTTTTCATGACAATACTATGATAAAACTGTTAAATACATGCATGTTTTAAAAACAGACATAAGTAACATCTTTAGAGTTAACAGCCAAGCATACTAGTTTTATATTTATGGTGTCTCAGTAATAGGTATTTATATTGTATTTTCTTGCCATAACCATGTTTTTCAAAAGATATGGAAGCTAAATTCTGAAATTATATTGTGATATAAAACATCCAAATTTCCCATTCTAACAACACGATATCCAAATTTCTACAAGGCAGGAAATACTTCAGTTGTCACCTGTTAAGTGGAATTGGTTTATTGAGTACTAACTCAGAATTCTGAGTCAGAGTGAATCATACAGATATATTTCAATTTACAGTTTACTTCTGTATACACATATTTAAATGTTTCCTTATATGCTTAAACATAATTTTAGACATAGCACATCGCAATTGATCATTTGTGTTAAAAAAAAAAATGTCTGTAGTGGTAACATTTCAAGAAATGAAAAAGGGACGAGTTTAGGATCTGCAGTTTTCTCCCTAGCTTCTTTCAGCTACATTTACATACATCTGACCAAAGTTAGTAAACAATTACTAATATTTATAAAAAACTAAAAAAACTCAACACCATCTTTTTTTAACACTCATTCTACAAACCTTATAAAAGACAAAAACTTACATCTGTTCACAGTATGTGTATTTTGTAAACAGTAATTCACTATAATGCAGTTTTGAAAATAAAAAATGGTAATTTCCTAGTGTTTTAAGGACATTGACTTATGGCCAGCCAATGAAAGAGAAGAAATGGTAAAAACAAAACAAAACAATAAACATTCTTACTAGGAATGCTGAGTATTTTAAAATTAACTATGTAAAATGACTTCGAGCAATGATTTAAGGCAGTAACATCTCAAATTTAGGGTGTCTATCTTTTCATGTGGGAGAATCTTTTTCCACGGAATTCTGAGTTGAAATGTAAAAGCCATGCTCCTTTTAAAGAAAATAGGATAAAACAACTCTCAAGGTATCACATAATACCTTCCCTTCTACAACAATAAACTGAATAGGGTTTCTTTTTGTGTTTTCAACTATGTACAATGCTATTCACATTTTCCTTCTATATTATGTTGGAATAAAAAAATTAAACAGAAAGAACTACTAGCTTTATTAGAAAAATAGGGGAAATATCTAAACCAAACTGGGACTGGAACATTTGAAAAAATCTTATGAAAATCATCATTCAATTTTTTTATTATCAATTGCAAAAATACAAGTAATGTTACACCAAACAGGTAACTTGTCTGTGATTTAATGAAATATTATTACTATCTAGAAATCCTTTGATCTTTCCTAATATACCAGTGGGATGCTTAGGAAATTTAAGTTCAGAAGTTGAAAGATATCATTTAAATGGAATAATTCTAAAGGGAAGTACAATTTAAGTGTATAGAAAATTCAATACATCTAAGTGAGACATCCAATCAGGTGCACAAAGATTTCAGGCTTAAGTGCAGCATAAAACCTCTATGGTATTATGTTCTTTTTAAGTTCTGATTGGCAATCTTAAGAGGACATACATACATGGAGTAAAAGGTAATTTCCTGATCAATTAGATACTTTGTCATTCATATCTTTCAGTTTTTAAGGAATTCAGTTCCAGCAACCAAAATGTAAGGTACTACTGCTTTGTATTTGGTTAATGTCCCTCCACATATGGTTATATACTTATGTGAGTGCTTTTGAATCTGCTGTTTCTATGACTCTTTATTTAGACGCTTAACACAAAACATTCAGATAGTTTCCCTTTTAAAACACTGCTTTTAATTTTTATAAAAAGATAACAGAGAATTTGTCTTGTTTAGGTGAATTCTGCTTATAACTTGAACACCCATAGTTAAAAATATTCCAAATTCTGGAGAAATAAGCAACAAACATTATTCATGTTTAAAAATAATAAAATCTTGCATAATCTGATATAATACCTATAAGCATGTGGTTATATTCTAGGCCAAATTATATCTCCTGAAATTCTACCATATACAATAAAGCTTGACATATTAGGAAACTAATTGAATGTTATTTTCAACCCTCTATACTGGCATTTAAAATAGTCTGCCTGTATTATAATTACCATGATCATGTGGTACTGAAGACAAAAGCACTCACAGCAAAGGAATAAAAATCTAACCACCCCCTCCTGGACAAGTGAGAGGCTTAAATATTATTAATAGTCCTAGGACATTATTAATCCATGAAGGTATAAATACACCAAATTCAAACCAAGTAATTTCCAAGGCTATGTCTAAAAGATGAATACCCTATAAGGCTGGCCACAAGTCATTTTCTTCTATAAAATTTTTTCTGGATACAAAAGATAAATGGGTACGATAACAAAACTTTGTTACAGCAGAAAATATCAGTTTAAAAGAAATGCTTTGAAGAAATATTTTATCAAGAGAAGGAGTTCACATATTAATTAAGCTCACACATTCAATGTTGTTTGTCCAAACACTCACTGGGTAGTACAAACATGTTCCAAATTGTGTACTCATCAAATAAAATCAAACCACAAACAGTTAAAATTATGAAGACATAAGATATCAAGTGATAAGTATGCATGAGTCTTTTCCAAGTTTTCACTCAAATGGCGGAGCCCCTTCTATAGTAGTTACACATCACGGAGCCAATAGTTTCAGATCTATACAACTCAGTCTTGACATACACTGCTCTTCAGGAAATTGTGTTGAAATTTACAAAGCTCTCGTGTTGGGCTCAGTCAATAAAAAATGAGTTGTTGAACTTTCACTATGTGGCTAGTCTTGGTAGCTAAGGATTCCTCCCACCATTTACACTTGAGATGCCCAATTTTATACTTTCTTTTTTTTTTTTTGCAGTACTGAGGATTGAACCCAGGGGCATTCTATGACCGAGCTACACCCCTAGTCTTATTTTTTATTCTTTATTTTGAAACAGGGTCTCACTAAATTGCAGAGGGCCTCACTAGGTAGCTGAGGCTGGCTGTGAACCCAGATCCTCCAGTCTCAGCCTCCCAAATGCTGGGATTACAAGCGTGTGCCACCACGCCCAGCTCCAATTTTATACTTTCTAAATAAGAAAAAAGGTATGTTATAAGAGGCATACAAATTTTAACATAATTCAAAACTGAAAACAGCAAAAATTATCTTAGTGCAAACAAAGTTTTATCTGATTATGTGCCTGAGCAGTAGAAAATTTTGAGATAACACTTTTTGAATATTGACACATTAGGGGTACTTTCATGTCAAAATACCATAAAATTAATTTCAAACTCCCTTTGGAAGAAGACGTTCTTTAAATATGGACAGTAAGGAGACAATTAAGAAATCATAGGGCTGATTTCCAACAATACAATCTGCATGAAGTTTTGAAAGTATGACTTTTTACCATCGATTCTGAGTGCAACAGTACTGGATGTTCTAAATGCAATCCTTGAGATCCATGAGCCGTGAAAGTAACACTGGTATGGAAAATGAGGCTGAGACTTCCTTTCTCCCTTAACATTTCAATGAATGGTTGCTTCTGTTTCCAACTACAGGAACAAAGCACCTCTATTGCACAGCACAAAAACGCACAAATTCAGCCATCCAGACACTTGGGGCCACGACCTCAAATCCAAGGCATGGCTGAGGTTGCACACGTGCACTAACCCATGCAATCCACACTGCATAGGGCCTCTGGTGTCAACAACCTAGGAAAGTCTTTAAGAAGATCTTTATATCAAGTATTACTGAAAATAGCCACTCACAAAAGTTATAATGACCTCCAAAATAGGTCTGTGGTTCACAAGAGAAGTCTGATTTGAAATTGGTTTATGACAGAGGTGCAACATGCCCTCTAGGCAGTTCTATTCGACAGCTATAACGTTCTATAATTCTAGATTAGACATTTACAACTTTCTAACCAGTGATTGGCTTGTTAGGAAAGGGCACTTTCCCAATTTTTTTCCCCAGTCAGGAAAGGCTGGGAGGAGCGCATGTAATTCCCCCCTCCCTCAACTAGTCCTTAACCCTCTCCCAAGGGAGAAGTAGCTAACCTGACCGTCCAGAGCATGGCCACTGTAGACCACCTTGCACAAGTGGGCAAGGTTCCCACAAAACAGCCGGTGTCTCAAAACACCCAGGTAAGTGATAAAAAGTGTTTTCTCCTCCCCTCTACTCCCTGGCACCCCTGTTGAGGTTATCCCTGTACACTGAGCTGGGGCAGGGGTGAAGAAGTAATAACCTTGCACTGGGCTCTGCCTGTTTTCAGTTCAAGGGCAAAAGAAAAGGAAAACTGCTTTAGCCTTAGACCTAAACCACATTCTCCTAAGATTATAGTAAGTCATAGGGAGCTTGCCCAGGCTCAGAGGCTCAGAGAGCGGTCTTCTGCTTCTCATTAACCTTGGGTTAATGAGATCCTTGGGTCTGGAACTCCAGAAGCAGGGAGAGGTGAGCAGTATTCTGAATTTTCTTCACATGGTCAAGTCTTGGACTCGAGAGCACCGGTGATATTTGCCATCTGCCCAATAAATGAGCCATGACAGAGGTTAGTCAAGGCACAGATAAAATGCATCTATCTTGAGGATGGGATGGATCTCTTCTGACTTTTTCCTGTATTCTAGGTTAGTGTAGTTTAGACCAACAAGTCTCAAGGGAAGCAGACAGGAGTTGAGGGCCAGTGGAGTGGCACCGAGAAGCCCTGGGAGGGAGAAGAGGCACACTCAGGTCTGAGGGTCTCCAGAGGAAGTGGGGGAGATGGGGAGCTCTCGGGAGTCAAAGAGGATACAGAAGAAGACAAGAGAGAACTCTGTTTGGGGATGGCTCTAGGTCGATATATTTTTCATTACTGGAAACTTCTATGACTATTATATAGTTTTAATGTTCTATGCATAATTATATTTCATTCCACATATCCACATATCATGAATTTCAGAAACCTAGTTGAATTCCAGCAGTTAAAAACCAGGATTTATACACTGAGTACCTAAATAGATTTTTGTCCGTCAGTCTCTCTTATTTTTTCACAACATGTTTTTTAAAAAGATACAATATGAGCTAAAAATAAAATCATAATTGTTCTGTTATTTGAAAATGCATTACAGAGCTTCAGATGATACAAAAAAAGAAAAGAAAAGGAAAAACAAGCCCATCTTTACTTACTCAGACTTTTCAAATTTCCAAGTACTTTTGCCTTGTAAGACTGTCAAAAGACAAAATACACAGATCCAAAGGGCAGGAAAAATACACAAAACACTTTTTAATTTTTCACTCTGCTTCTGCAAGAATCATCACTAATGAGAAACCCGGGTGGGCAGAGGACCCTGTGCTGGAAACAAGACACGTAATTCAGGTGACAGCCCCATCTACAACACGGGTGTGTCCACTGATTGAAATCCTCTTACGACTTTTGGTATGAAATAGCCCTACTTGTTCCGGAAAGAAGCATTTTCACTTTGGTTTTATGCTTAAGAATTTGAGGACTGGATCTGACAGGGGCCCAATCACTGAAAAGGGAAGGAGCACCATGATGCATGCATGGGCGTCGCAGGGCACCACTGCCCGGTCTTCTCAGGGGATGACAGCCAATTAGAGCAACATAGCCCACTAATGCCACTGGATACTGCTTAGTAGTCATCTCATATAGTAAATCATTGGAATAATATGCTTATGGATAATAGTGAATTCATTTATATAAGCTGACACTGTCTCACAAAATAAAATGGATTTAAAAAAAAAAAAAAAACCTTGGATCTGTAGTCCTAGAAATTTGTTTCAAATATGAGGGCAAGTGACTGCAATGATGAAAGCTAGCAAAAGGCTGAAAAATAATGGAAAGGTTTGAAAAACCCACCAAAGCAAGAAAATGCAACTCTGACTTGGGCTGATCAGTGTCACCCTTGTTTTCCACCTTTGTACCCCTGAGATAACTGTTTGATAATCATTTACATACAGTAGGCACAGAAACCAGCATGCTTTACCAAATCGAATGCTAAATAGCTCTTGCTACATTAAAAATAATTATATTAAATTCTGTAAATGCTGTGGATAGAGAATAATCTTAAAAGTTTTAAAATCTGTGCTTGATTTTTCTCTAGAATGGACTAAATGTCAGGCAAATAAACATTACGTGAATTTAACATTTTTCTCCTTTGCCTGCAAATCCCGTTTCGATCCTGTTAAGTATACATATGAGAAAACTGTTAACAACAGAAGACAGTTGCTATGGGATTTGTTTTACATATATGTACTAGACAGTATTAGCTTTGAAATGCTTCTTGAAGGAGAATTCTTTGGCTCAATCACGAATAGCTCCAAATCTTGAGTTCTGTGGGTTGAGGATTTTGAGTCACTGTACTTTGGCTTTTCAGCTACATTAAAAGCACATTAACACTTCTAGCGTAACTTGCACACAGTGAAGTTCACCTGGCTGCCAGTATTTCACAGGGTCCCTCCAAACACCCAGTGCTGCCCGGCAACACTAGCAGTAACAGCTTATTGAGATGGCAGACTGAAGTGACAGGCAACACTCTTAATCATTTGGTTTGTTCTGAAAGAAGTTTGTAAAAGACCACCCGCCTCCATTAGATTTAGGGGAGTCCTCATCTTTAGGAGGAATCAAAAACTGTCGGGAGTTGATGGAGCACGGACTTCCAAAAGAGACAATTTCACTGTTGCTGTCTGTGGATCTGGGAGAGTCTGGAGAGACCAGATTCCAAGTATTTACATTTGCCTGAGGTCTGTAACCTGCAGTCTTATCTAGGTCCTCTTCTGCAGCTGTCTCTCCCACAGCGGACTTGATGGGGAGGCGCATTTGTGGCTTATAGCCCACCCCCACTACTGGGTCGACTTCTTGTTCTTCCTCTGGTTTGGCCTGAGGCTGGTACATTGACTGAATATCAATGTAAATGACCTGTGAAGTCCCTGCAGCTTCATCCACTGCTGGGTTCGGTATTTCTTCCTCGATGATTGGAGGACAATAGGACACAACCACATGGTTTTCAGGTTCTGCATTAGAGCTATCTTCAGGGCGCTCGGCTACAGGAGAAATGATTTCTGTGTCTTCTATTTTAGGCATGGTTGATCGAGTCTCCAGAACCTCAACACTATTTGGGGTACAGGGGTTCATTTCCAATGTTTTTAGAGCACTGCTTCCCTAGAAGCAAATTTAAAACAGTGATTAACACCAAGTGCAAATGCAAGCTTCTCCTACAAAAAGGGCATATTGTATTTATTTTTACATATCTGCTTACAAACATTTGTCCCTGTGACTCTAGTACACACATATAGCAAACTCATTTTTTCCTCTCTACATCAATATTTTCCTTTGCTATTAATAGTAGTGGGAAAAAGGAGCACAGTATAAACAATTTATGATTAATAACTTTAGAAATGTAGCAGATGTTAAAGCATGTTGTTTTCTTGATACTTTTTACTTAGGATGACACCTGCATATTATAAACTTTTTACAAAACACAAAAGAAAGAAGCCAGTATTTCAAAGACAAATGTAAGAAAATAATTACCTCACAGACACTCTTTTGAAACTGTAATGCTTTACAATTTTCTGGGTTTGGAATATCAGGGTAGAAGGTTTCTTTAATCCTTTAAACAAAGAATGATTAAATACATTTAATAACTATAAGATTATCAGTCAGGTAACAACTAAGTCATCAGGCTTATTATTGTTTATTTTGCAGTGATGGGAACTGAACCCAGGGCCTTCCCATATTGGAACGTGCTCTACCACTGAGCCCCATTCCCCGGCCCTTAAAAAAAATTTTTAGTCTTGAGATACGGTCTGACAAAGTTGCCAAGACTGACCTCAAACTTGTGATCCTCCTGCCTCAGTGTGTTGCTTCACTGGGATTACAGGCATGAGCCACCAAGGCTGGCTAGGTCTGTTTTGGTATTTCATATAAATACTTTAATGAACAGGAGATAAAATTGTGCAATTATTCACCAGAGTTTTCTACACCAGGTTCCAAGTTGAAAAGTATAAATAGTAATTGCATTTCTAGACCTGTAACATTGTATATATGTCATGAAAATGGAAAGCAACTAAGTAAAATGGTGATTGTGCTGTCATGTTCAAAATAAAACACAGACATTGTTCCTACAACCAAAATTTTCAGACTGCAAACTGCTTTAAGCAGGATTAGTTACTCAGAGAATATGTTTGCATATGCAGTTCTCTCCTGGTCATGCCAAGATCTGGACTATGCTGGGAATGGCTGTGGTGCTATGAAGCTGCTCTACCAAAGAGGTTAAGTGCATAATAGAGGTGACAGCCATGTATCCAAGCACATTACATGCTGTGCCAAGAAAAAGAAGGCCTATTTATTAGTTCTGAGTAGAAACTAAATGCAAACAAAAACGAGTTTGCTCAGCGTCATATCATATTTCTATATTTAGAGTGATTAACAAGAACTTCATTGTTTGAAATTCTGGCAGGAAAAATAACTGTTAATGAAAGTCTGAAATTCTCTAACTTCTAAATGTCTTTCTTACCTTATTTGTATTGAACTGTTTTTAAAATATGACTTTTGGTAATAAGAATATGGTTACCAAAACTGGCTATTCCATAGGTTCTACAATTATTTCTGTTTTGATTTGGAAGCCAGAATTACTAAAATACATTCTCTTCTTTGCCATAACTGATGGCATTTTAAAGGAAGCGAGGACCTTTCTATGGATGAATGCAGCCGCGTGTCCATGCCCAGCCCAGGACAGCTCCTGCCAGCTCGCCAGGTGCACAGCGCTCTCCCCAGCTTTTCCCACCCCACCTCAACTCCTGCCTCTCCCTTCCACTCCACCCAGCCACACTACTCGACTCCTCCAATCAGAAGGCTTTGCAGAAGCCATCTCTGTCTGGAGTTCTCCCACAAGCCTCCCTGCCAGCATCCTCGTGGACCCAGCCTCCATCCTCCTGGCGCTACCACACTCTGCAGGCACTCTGGATGCCTACGGTTTACTGTCTTTCCTCCTTACCATGCTAGATATCTATAAGGACCAAACGTATTGTTTATCAATATCTCTCCCTTCACATGGAAGGGGGCATGCTTACTTGATGAATAAATGAATAAAGAACAACAAGAAGCAGATTTTCTAAATAGGTCACCAGGACAAGTGAGATCTTAATAATTTAATTTTAAAGATATCTATTGCCATATCTATGCCTGAAAAAAAATATGTATTTATTTGAGGAAACTGTTGTTACTTCATATTATTTGTAAAATGAGCACTACTATTGTTACTTTAAATTATTAAAAAAAAAGGGAAAATTTATATTTTTCTCTATTAGCTTTGAAACCTTTAAATAATGTCTTATTCTTGCCTAATGCTAGAGTCAACATTAATTCAGAAGAAAAAAATATACTCTACTAACCTATACAATTAAAAAGATGTATGTATTTTGTAACACAGAACTAAATAATCAGGCCCTTAACAACAAGACAGTGAGAGTAAATGCAGGCACCATTACCATTCTCGTTTCCGATAGCAAAGGATACTTGTTACTACTCCAACGATGACAGCCACTGCCACTGGGATGAGAATGGCAATAATTAATCCCACAGCTGAAAAGAGAATGTTGCAAATATTAAGGATCACCATTTTAGGATCAAGTATAGAATAAACTTAAATTAGAAGATATTTAAGTTGCTTTATTTGAGGAGAAAAAAATCTAACTGCTCCAGGGACACTGAAAAACTATTAAAAATATAACTGTCAAAGTATTATAATCATTTTTATTCTACAAAGTAAGTTCTTTAGAGCAGAGTTTCCCAGTCTAGGCACTGTAGGAGGTATTTCTTTGTGTGGGGAGGACTGTCCTGTACATTACAGGAAGTTTTAGCAGCATTCTTGGCCTTAAACCCTGAGATTCTAGTCGTATTCCCAGTTATAACAACACAAAGTGTCACCAGAAGCCAGGTGCTGTGGTGCACACCTGCAATCGCAGGACTTGGGAGGCTAAGACAGGAGAATCAGAGGTTCAAAATCAGTCTCAGCAACTTAGCAAAGCCCTCAACAGTTTCGTGAAAACTTGCTTCAAAAAAGGAAAACTACAAAAGGGCTAGGGATGTATCTCAGAGGCAGAATGCACCTGGATTCAATCCCCAGTACCAAAAATTAAATAAATGAATGAATGAATAAATAAATAAATGTCCCCAGATATCACCAAGTGTCTCCTAGAGACAAAACTTCCTCCTGCTGAGAACCAATGCTTTGGTGAACCATATCTTCTTGGTTCTTTATTTGAGAGCTGAACATGAACCCCAATTCAGGGGTACAGGTTACATCTATTCTCAAATTAAATCTTGGTGTTAAAAGATAGTTTAGGTCATCATTCCTATTTCCATCACCACAAAAAAATTTAAAGGATATTTCTTTTACTTTTCCCTAAACATATACAAAATCACAGACTACTTAGTGATAAAGAATTTAAACTGGCTAGCCATTATATAAATTCAGCATGAACTTAAGACTTCTAGACTTTGGATGTATCCCTAATTCATTAATTTCTTAGGTACCCATTTGGAAATAGCTTCAAATAACTGACAAGAATAAATATAAGGTCGTCTCATGGCCTTTTAATATTGCCTTCTACCTGGCATAAAAATATAACCACCCCAAATCACTAAGAGCACTATGCATGTAAGTATGGCAGTATCTCAATGACCATATCCAACATACAGTTTTCCTTTGTCACCACGAACATGCTCTTCTCTGGGCCCATGCCACCATCTGTGTAGGCTCGCAGCACCAGGTGGTAACTTGTTTTGCCCTGAAGGTCAGCAATTCTCAGCGTCTTCTGGGATATGTCAGTAATATTTTTAACCTTTATGTCGGAACGACCTGCTTTAAAATGAAGAACAGTCTAATTCATCTTGACACTCTTTTAAACATGGAGTTACACATGGCTGTCACACCAATCACCCTGCCCTGGTAAGTGAGTGGCTGCTGGCCACCCCCAGCCAAGGATCTGGAGCCAGCAGGAGCCTCGTTCAGGTTCTGCTCTGCCAGTCAGGAGCTATGGTTAAACTACTCTGCCCTAGACTTTCTGAAATAGCATCATGCTTTGCCTCACAGGACTATATAAGGTTTACAGACACATTCTCTAGAAAAAGTCCAACATACATCAGGCAACCCGTAAAACTCACTTCTTTGCCTGTTACTAAGAGCATGAAAACCACCACCACCCAAACCCACCCAGGCTGATCCTGCCTATGAGGCAAAGGTTGAGGCTGAGCTGGACAGGGCAGGAGTGCGAATCAACAGAGGTGACTTCAAACCACTTTGGAAAAGGATCCCCGTGCTGGGAATTCTCAAGAGAGAAACTACAAGGAGGCCTCTAAATCACTTCAAAGGAAGTATGAATAACTGTTTAAACTTGCTTTTAAAAGTTTCAACCAAAACTGCAAGATGATAGTTTAGAAATTAAAATAGCACTAAATGTCTAACAAGGCAGTTCCCTACGAGACCCTCCTCTCATCACCCACAACCACTTTCAAATCACATTATCAGTTTCTTTGGATATTTACCTCTATATTTCAAAATAACACACTTCAATTGCTACTTTTTACATTTTTAGACATTATCTATTCATGTCTAGAAAGGACAAAGATTCATCTCCATCATAGTATCCCCTCCCTGCCGTATCATTCATATAGAAACTGCAACATTTGGTGGATGTGGTGCTTAGGTTATTATGATCTCATAAACATGGGCTACTGCTAACAAGTGATTGGCATGGTGTTTCTTTTTTTGCTCTTCCCACATTGTCAATGAATATGCAATACCATTTTCTAAGTGGTTAAATGTAACTAAAGCCCAGTCTCACCTCTGCCTCCTCCCCGCCTCCTGCAGGCCCTCCTTCAGGCTCCCCCATCCCCCTGTGCATCCGCCTGCCTGGCTCTTCCCTACTTCCACTCCTCCTTGTGCTGCTCTTTTAGTAGCTTCCGGAGAAAGGCAGAACAGGGAAGTAAACACCTGCAGCCCTGCAAGTCCAGAAATGTCTCCATTCTACTCTCACAGTGGTTGGTAGACTGGCAGAGTCTAGAATTTTAAGTTAAGTATAACTTTCACTCCATGTTTCAAGAACATGGGTGTGGTGTCTTCTAGTATGTGAGTGTTGCAGGAAAGTTTGCCCCTTTCTTACTCCTGACCCCTACACACAACCTATTCTTCTCTGATTAGTTCTAGGGTGGCTTCTTTATAAATTGTGACAGTTCATTAGGATGTGCCTTGGCATAGATCCTTTTCTAGTTATCTTTATTGTGTATTTAGTGGATTCTTTTTTCCTTTATTATTCACAAGTCCTTCAATTCTGGGACATTTCCTTCAATCATTTCCCTCCACTCAGCCTAGAACTCATCCTCACCATTTGTTTCCAATACCTGGTCCTGCAGCATAAAGCACATTACTTTTGAAAGATACCCACTTGCTCACTTATATTTCACCATCCCCCACTCCATACCCACCCCCAAATTTCTGAATTTTCTTTCTGTATTGTCTTGCTTCTTGTGTTCTCTTTCTTCTTGTGGCTTTGTGAGCTTGTTCTGTCTTTCACTCTCACTCTAACCTGAGTGATGAATCCACCAAGTCAGTCTAACTGGAAATCTAGATACTAGAATTTTAGCTGGTTTCAGTATAAAACTTTGGAGCATCTGAGGAAAACTACACTTGACTCTGGATGTGGTAGAATTTATATTAGGGTTTCCTCCATCCACAGGTCACCTGGAGGTCAGGAACTACAGAAGTAAGCAACCTGGGAGGGCACACACTTAGCGCGGCGGCTCTGGGAGGTGACTTGGCTGTGCCCTGTCAGCATCTTGGTGCAGCATTGTTGTTCTCCACTTGCCAGGCAGGCACTGAATTATTAAAATGCTTTCTTTCCAAGGAGAGGTTTTAATGGAAATGAAAGCTCTCACATGAAAAGATGATCCACTTGTGTCATGTGTCAGTGAATAAGAAACAGCTGACTCACAACAGAAAGACAGTTTAGGGGAAAGCCAGAAATCTGCATAAACATTTCTGTATTTGTAAATTTGAGAATTCTCTGAAGCCTTTAGACAGACATTTACCAACTGACAAGGATGCACTGAAACTTTTAAGATTTAATGGATACTCACATCCTGGCTCAAACTAATGAAGTTTCTCAATGCACTGTGGCCTTAGCTAAGAAAGATGCTGAACATGTGATGACTCTTTGTCACATCACTACAGAGACTCTGAAGCCATTCTTTGGATTCCTGGTTTTTCTCTTGCGTTGTAATATGTACAAGAAGATTTTCTTTTTTTTAAAAGTAAGTAAATTTCCTAAGATGCTATGAATTTCCTAAGATGCTAAGATACAGGCTAATAGTCTAATAAAACAAAGGCTTTAGAATAAATTATCTAAATGATTTCAGAAAGATCTCACAAGCTATTTATTGCATAGTAAAATTTTAAAACTCTCAATATTCATAAAGTGACTGCATTTTCATTTCCCTATTTTTCAGACTGTTTTGGAAACCAAAAGTAGCACTTGCTTTCTTCTTTTGTGGCTAAATGAGAACTTCTGAGAAACACTAGAGTTACTCCAGGAATTTACTTACCTGAATCCAAATCCCTCATCTTAGATGTGTCTCGCTCTCCTTTTTCAAAGTAAAATAAATACCCTCTTAAAAAGCCTCTGAGCTGGTCCACAGGAATATCTTCCCACTTCACTAAGATCGAATCTGCAGATGTATCTTCGACAGTGAAATTTGGTGCAACGATTGGAGCTGCAAAAAAAAAAAGATGTCAATTGCTGAAGGAAAGTTTACCAATACAGACTAAGATAGCACGGCTCATGAGATCTATGGCTTCAAACACAGCTACACTGAGAATTAAGACTGAAGTCTCTATTTAATCATAAACTTTCAGTGACATTATCATAAAGCTTTAAAACTAACAACCACAGACAAAAAATATATATTTTTAGGAACAAAGGCAGAATTCACAATTTTTGCACAAAGCAGGTCTAGGGGAACAGCTTGTGTGAAGTCGGTAAAAGGCTACCCAAGTAGACTTCATTTTTATTTCCCCTCATTATTGCTAGTCATGAATAAATTAACAGTTTTTTTAAACTTGTATAAATGGAAATGAAATATTTTTGATAACCAAGTTAAGATTTAATTTTCTCAATGCCAACAGTGAAATTGTTTGCATTAAACAAATGGATTAAGAATAAGCAATCAAATATATAATTTTAAATTTACCAAATTATTTTATCTTCCTTGAATGAAATGTTTTAACTCAATCTAGTTTTAAAATCTATTTGTTGATTTATAATTTTTGTGTTACCCAAACTAAAGAAAATAAACTTACCCATTTAACTTACCCAATTCTTCTATATATCCAACTATGGAGCGTAATAATTGATATCCTTGATTTCTGCACCCATACAGGAAAAAATTATATCTTACACCTGGTAGAAACTGATCTATAGGATGAACAAATTAGTAAACTGTCATGAGTATGTGTATGTGTGTGCGTGTAGACAAATATTAAAAGTATCGACTTTAGAAATAAAAAAATGTGCAACTTACTCGGAAATTTTCAAAGCTAATTTTTAACAGATATTTTTTTATTATGAAAAGACATTTATGTTTTCAAAACTGGTAAAAACTTAGAGCAAAAATTGACTAAATAAAAATGAGCAAACTCACTCTATTATAATGAAAAGTTTAGTTTTGTAAGATGACATTACCTTGAAGAGAGAAAAGGTGACCAAGGCTTGTATTTAGTTTCAAAACTGAGCAACAATGATTATTCCTGGATTTGATCCAGGGTCAGTTCACTAACCCATTCTAGGCACACATCATGCTTCTCGAAGCCCCGTTCCCCATGTAGTGTTATTTCTGGGTTTCTGGACTCCTCTGGCTGCGTGGTTATCCAGGGCAGCTCACCTAACAAGGCGCACAGGCTCACCAGCAGGCAGGCACTGGGAGCATGCGGCAGCTCTCCCCTCCACCCTCGTGCCCACTCCTCCTCTTCCTTGTCTGGGCTCATTCTCTCCTTGGCCTCAGTAAATTGGGCCCTGAACATACAAAGGCAAAGTAAAGTTTTGTAGTTTTCTTTTCTTCATAAGCATTTCCCCATGCTGTTTAATCTCTGACATACTTTTAACTCCACCTAACAGTCCATTTCAGAGATGTATCACTGCTTATTCCCTCATTTGCTGTTCAGGTTGGTTTCAGTTTCACACAATCACAAATGCTGTAGATAACATTCTTAGATGCAAATCTGTGTTGTTTTTTGATTACTACTTACAATAAATTCCTAGACAAGTAATTACTAGATCAAAACATTTCAAACCTTTCACATATATATTGCCATAAACCACTTTCCAGAAAAGTGAAGCCAATCCACACCCACCCAGTGGCAAAGGAGAATAATCACTCCCTTGCACCCAGTCACGTGTAAAGAGTTTCGAGAGATACTAATTCATCTTACCAGATTCTATGATAGTCTCAGTGCTGTTTGAAGGGACCTTTCTCCAATCCATAAGGCAGGGCTCAGACCGAGATGAGTTACACCATTTAATCACATAGTCACAAGTCATGTTGGGGTCATGATGCCAGGTGAGGACAATCCTTTTCCCCATTCCAACAGCCTGCTCTACTTTGAGATTATCTTCAACAAGAAATAAGGATATTTTATTGGCATTAAGAACAATACTAGGAAGCAAATTTCATGAAAATGAACAGGAGTTATAAAAATTACTTCAGTGTAAACAAATTATGAATAGTGTTCGGACTACGCATGTTTAACACAAAGAGTCCAAGTGTTGTTTTGTTATTTTTATTATAATAACAAATAAGAGATTAACACAGCAGCTGAAAAGGGTCAAAAAGCCTAAGATCCGGTGGTGATTTGCTGGGGCTGGGTCAGGAAGAACGAGGACCAGGAAAGAGGGGGCTGAGGGAGGCTGGGAAAGGACACCAGAAGAAAGTCTGAGGCCGCCTCATCAGCCACTGTGACTGTCAGCTCCATGAAAACAGGTGGCCCGACAGCACGGTAGGCAGAACATGTGGGCCACAGGAACATGGGGGAAGGGTGGCTGAGCCAAGCCCTTCTCCTTTCCAGGAAGCTAGCTACCTCAGGGCTGAGCTGCAGGGTGTCTGGCTTAGGAGGAGTGGGCAGGGAGGTTGCAAGTCTGGTCCAGTGAAGAGCTGAGGTGAATGAGGGATGTGGGCAGAAAGGCTAGCCTCTGGAGAGACCCCTGGAATACTGAGGGGTGTAGTGGGTGCTGAGGCTGGGGCACAGGGCAGGAGGAGGGCCCTGTGGTAACTCTGATTTCCCATCCTGCCAGATCTGGGCCTAGGTGGGAAGTGGACCCTGAGGCTGGGGGTGAGGAATTGGGATGGGGCCAGGACAGTGTAGTCAAAGGGGAGGGGGAAGTTTCCCACAGCAAGAAGAGATGAAAGTAATTTAACTGAGTCATACTTTAGGTTTCAGTACAAAACCATAGAAAGATTTTTGAATAAATATACACTCATAGAGCAGCTAGTACTAAACACAAGACAATCATCTGACTTAAAATACAGAAGGCTTTGGACATAAAGCAGCTTTCTGGCTCAATGTGATCACAAATCCAAAATGTAAACCTGAGCTGAGGCTGCAGCCACTGTTTAAAAGCTGAAGACTAGCCATGGGTGACTAGCTCAAGGCCACAAGGAACAGGTCCACTGAGAGTTCTCCAGGTGAAAGACAACAAGGTTGTGGGCTATCACTGCTAGCAGGAGACAAAAGGTCTAAATCAGCAGGCTATCTTCTTATGAGGTGGGCACACCCAAATGTAGGGTCCACAATCTGTGTCTTCTGACCTCTCCTGCCTGCCTACCACACTACTGCCCCGAGGGCCTCCCCAGCCCTGCTGTTATCTGGGTTTAAGCCAGTGTTCTTTCTCAGAAATGTACCTGGCCTTCTCTACTCCTACTCCTAATATCCCCACAGCTGCTACAAATAGAACACAAAACCTACAAACTAACAAATAAGAAACTGCCTCAAGCTAGAGCTAGACAGATACCCAGAGGATAGTAACTGGCATTCCCATATAGGGACAGCTCAGCAGGGGGGACTAGAAGAGGAGTTAACAGGAAGAGATGAAGCTGTCCAGGCAAAAGCTATGAAGGAATGCAATGGTCACTAATAATATGTGAAATTTAAAGGAAGACACTAAATTTTAAAATTAACACCAAAATTTTTTTAAAAATCCTATATTAAAGATCTAATTTAGATTTTAGGAAGACTCTCTTATCAATAAAGAATTTCTTATCAACAAAGCCACCAAATGAAACAAGTATTTTTTCCCCCTGACAGTTTGCAAAACACACTAGCAGACAACAAATACTCTCATAGTCCTGGAGAGATATCTAAAAATGATATTTGAATAAATAGTTAAAATATTTCTTAAGAATACAATCCACAACTATGACTCCAATATTACATGATAAAGTAATTTAATATAATTATTTTATCAGTGTACATGTTTCGACTTCTATGTCTCAGTGAATATTAATCTGTTTATTCCTCCACATATAATATGATTTGATATGTCAGCAGCAAAGCGAGGTATCTGAGAAGACTATTGATATTGTAGAAGAACAAGTAACAAGCCGGGCGTGGTAGCGCATGCTTGTAATCCCAGCATTTGGGAGGCTGAGACCGGAGGATCTGGTTTTGCGACCAGCCTCAGCTACCTAGTAAGGCGCTTCACAACTTACTGAGACTCTGTTTCAAAAAATAAAGAATAAAAAATAGGACTGGGAGTATAGCTCGGAAGTATAGAATGCCCCTGAGTTCAATCCCCAGTACTAAAAAAAAAAAGAACAAGTAACATAAACACGACTTTAATCCCCTGTTCTTACACACTAAGTTGTCCTAAGGACTTACCATTTGGGATTTCCATACTAGCTATTTTAGAAGGTGGTGATGAGCCAACAGAATTTTTTGCCACCACACTGATGATGTAGTCATTTTTATCTTTATCGAGTTGTATTTCTGCTTTGTGTTGAGGATCAAGGATCTCAGAAAGGGACTGTGTTTCCTCATCTGACGAACATGATACATTATAGGAAAGTATTTTTCCATTAGCTTCATTAGTGGGTAAAGGCTACGAAAAATAGAAAAATTAATTCTGTTATTAAAAACTTGTAAGAAGTAACAGTGACTAGGCAAGGTCATTGAGTCTAAACTGGATGCTACATGCACAATAACAAAGTCATACTAGAAAAGATGAACTGGGAGCCAGGCGTGGTGGCTCACGCTTGTAATCCCAGCATTCGGGAGGCTGAGACCGGAGGATCCGGGTTCGCGGCCAGCCTCAGCTACCTAGTGAGGCACTCTGCAACTTGGTGAGACTCGGTTTCAAAATAAAGAATAAAAAATAGGGCTGGGGGTGTAGCTCGGAAGTAGAATGCCCCTGAGTTCAATCCCCAGTACCGCAAAAAAAAAAAAAAAAAAAAAAAAAAAAAAAAAAGATGAACTGGTCAGTACTGTGAAACACAGATTTAAAACCCACTGAGACCTGGGTATATCAGAAAAGGAACATTTTCCTATACTTGCTATAAGTATTATGAGTAAATACACAGAAACTTAAAAATTAAGTAAATACAAAACAATATTTATCTCCAAAATTTTCAAAAGCAAAATTTTAAAAAGCATCAGACGTACTGGCTCCCCATAAGAAGTGTAAAAAATTAGTGCACGTTCACTACAAAAAAATAGAAAATATACAAAAATTGCAAGAAAAGTAAAAATCTCATTTTTTAAATACTCCTGTATTTTGATAGCTCATTCAAATTATTCTTCTAGGTGTTTTTTTTTTTTTTAATTAAAAACCCCAGCATGACTTGTGACCCTGTTATTAACTAGTGTAATTCATCTTAAGTCTAAACTCTGCCTTATAGACTGAGAAAAAAAAGTTCCTTCAAACAGCGTTCTAATTATACTACATGCTTAAAATTTTTTTTGTTTTTCTATAAATATATTTGTCTATGTTAGTATAATTATGTATACTTCAGTCACTTTACATCTCATTAGCATTTTTACCAGGGTATGTGAATATCCCTTAAATAAATAAAATTTAAATTGTTCTGAATTTTCCACAAAACTAAAATAACAGTTTGGTGAATGTTTTTGTGCCACACTGCTTTTTCCTTTATCATAGTTTGGATTAATTCTTTAATATGGATTCTGTAAAGTGGAATTTCTGTATAAAAATAAATGAGCATTCAAACTTTATTTATATAGCTAAAATGTTCTTCAAACAACCCTCTCAATTTATATGGCACTATTAAGCTGAATTTCTGATTAAAGTGAGTTAGAGAGAATTCATGAAATCTTCAGGTCCTTTTTTGGTCTCATAAAATCAAAGGAGATCTAAGCTCAGGGTGCTTAGGACTGAGAAAGAAGGTCCTCACAACAATGACCATGTTAAAGTAGATGTGACCCAGAGTTTGGAGCCAGGGTGGATCTCAGCAATGCCCAAACTAAGGGACCCTCGGTGAGTCAAGCACTTCAGCCTAACAAAACTAAAATCCAAAATTTGAATTAGATATCCAAATTTGAATTATTTACCTTCCAATAGATTATTAAATTTTTCCCATCAGAGCTCCACTCTCTCCAAGTGTCTGGTCCCTTTGAAGGAACTAGGAAGGAGATATAAAAGTTAGTATCTAAAGAGGCACCGTGGCACCGTGTATATGTCAGTGGATAACAACAACAATTGAGATAGTGGTACTTGAATTTTTTTTCTGAGATGTCTGAAATTCTTAATAAAATGTGAAGCAGTTCCACGGCTTCTGCTTAGAATAGGAAGCAACAGAAAAGCTAAGCTCTCAGCGTCTATAGAATAAGAGACCCAGAAAAAAAAAAGAGTAAGAGACCCAGAAAGGAGGTTAAAATTACCCTCAAAGACATCTGTAATTGGTCCTTGGCTGCCTCTCTATCTCACATCCTCCTATCTCCCCCTTAATAATTAGCCATAAATCATGTAATTAACTTACTGGCTTCTGTGGTTAAATGTTGTTTTTCAGTGCTCCATTTGCTCCATTTCCAGAAAGTCTCAGTAGAACAACGAATCCGAAAAGTATATATAGTATATGGATTTAGTTTGTCCACAGCAACAAAATAATTTGGACTATCGGTTCCACTGATTGTGACATTCCGCTATTGGAAAACAAAAATAAATATGTGTACATGCCATGTGTACGTTAGCACATAA
Organism: Graphiurus murinus; assembly: GCA_004027655.1. Taxonomy (NCBI): domain Eukaryota; kingdom Metazoa; phylum Chordata; class Mammalia; order Rodentia; family Gliridae; genus Graphiurus; species Graphiurus murinus. The sequence continues at coordinate 34,450 of PVLC010003567.1, read as the reverse complement.
ATGTGTCCATATACACGTTTCTTCATAAGAAACCCTCCACATTTGTAATATTAGTTGACTCAATGCCTATATGAATTTGCATTTATAGCACCAAAGATTATCCACTATAGTATTTTCTTTTTCTTTTTTTTTTCCCTTTGGTACTTGGGATTGAACCCAGGGGCGTTCTACCCCTAGCCCTCCTTTTATTTTCTATTTTGAAACAAGGTCTCAGTAAATTGTTAAGACTGACTCAAACCTGCACTCTTCCTGTTTTAGCCTCCCAAGGATTGGGATTACAGGCGTGCACCACCATGTCTAGCTTAGTATTTTAATTCTCGTATAAATGCCAAGCCAATGAAATTATGCCTTGTAGTAGCAATAAAATATGAAGTGTCTTTTAAATCCAAATATTAGAATGGTCAATTAAATTATGCAGAAGATGAAATAGTTTAATAATCAATCAATGACTAGTGATTACACAAAAATCATCCTTAACAAATCTGGCAATCTGATATGACCTTGAGGATTAAATGTATTATCCAGATGATATCTGGAAGCTTCTCAGAGGCAAGCAATGTCTTATATGCCTCTTTGTTACCATGTTACTTGTGGCCTCTAGTATAGTACCAGATATGCAGTAAACCCTCCCTCAAATACTTATTTAAACTAATCAATAAAATTTAAATGGAGCGATTGTAAACAAATCAGGGGACTTGCTCATCTCAAGACAACTTCTGAGCTCTCAACTGCTTGTTACAAAAATGATTATCAGGTTATATTTTATAGTTTTGACTAATTTTATAGATATTAGTATATTTCCAAATGAATATTAATTATTACATCACTTATTTGAACCAACTGCAAATTATAAGATGGTGTAACAGAAGTCAACCTAAGTATTTAAAATGTACTGAAGAGTATTTAAGTATTTAAAATGTACTGAAAAGTCGTGTTTTAACTTATGAATACCAATTATAACTTGCCCCCACTGTTGTCTGTTTTGTAATTTTAAAAAATCACTCTCTCTCTCTCGCCAATTAGTCCATTCACTAATGATAAAGTCTACAGCAAAAACTATTACTCATTCATGAATTTATTGAGTACCAGCTACATGCCAGGTACTATATACTAGACTTGGGAACATTCTGAATAGTGAAAGTTCTATAACATCCAGTATTAAAGTAGTTTCCAAAGGCAAAATACAAGGCTATTATTAAAGTGATAGGTAATATCTTAGGTTTTTAGTAAATCATTTGAGAGCTTATATTCATATAAATTTACTTCTTTTTGAAAACTTTTACAAAAAATAAACAAAAGAAGTTGAAAAATCTTACTTACTGGTTCTTGTATTGAATTAGCTTTTTTAATTTCAACTTGACACAGAAGATTAATCTTTGCAAAGTTGCCTGGTAAATGCCAAGAAAGTGTAACAGCTGTTGAATTAATATCCTTCACTTTGAATGAAGTAGGAGTATGGGGAGAAACTGTAAAGAGAATTTTAAAGATTAGTTCCTTTAAATATTCATTAGAAAATGAAAAGCTACTCCTAATATGAAAAACGAGAGAAAAAAAAGAAAAGAGAAAAAACAACCAAGAAGGTGCCATTAGTGCTGTCACTCTCCCCAGCATCCACAGAATCCACAGACTTCACTTGCTGACAGCAACGCACCATGTTTCAAGAACCAATCCCACTCAAGGGTCTTCATCTGGTGCTGGGAATACTAAAAGGTAGTAGTATCACAGTTTCTACCTTCAAGGAATGTTTAACGTACATAGGAAATGACAAACAAAAAGAAAAAATTGATGAGAGCATCTATGCTAAGTCCTAAACACATGGTATGGATGTTAGCTACTATAGGAACTGAAATATAGCATGGTAGAGCAAGTCTTAAAACGAAGGGGGAATAAGATGAGCATCAGCAGAAGAGTCAGGCTAAAACTGACAAAGGAGAGAAACGCATTTCAGACTGGAATCTTGGCAGGAACAGCGAGGTTCAGTAAAGCGCACTGCGCGTGACATTGATGGTGTACACACCAACTTCAGTGGTGGCAAAGAATCACATAGGAAATAGGGTGAAAATGCAGAGGACAGACAAATGTGAGCACTACCACTCAGCCATGAAATGCAGCTCTTTGACCCCAGGGAAAATCAGGGAATAAAGATGAAAAGAAGGAATAATGCATAAATGTGACATATTTGCATATGAGGCCACAGGACCCCCCACTGCTCACTTGACAGGCCGAATGACAATGCACTTGCTTTATTAAGCGCTTTCCGCCCTGGAGTACAGTCTCTAAGAGGAGGTGTCTGTGCCACTTCTCAGGGCACTGCCCAGGCTGGCATGGAGGTAATGTACATGGAGTGACCATGGGAAAGGACACCAAGAAGATCAGCCACAGTTTATTTCCATTTTAAGCTATTTATTAATAGGGCTGGTAAAAGTTCAGAAATCATCAGTGTAAGAAGGAATGAACTACTGATAACATGAAATGACGTGGTTCTCAAGGATGCCTTCGTTAAGAGGTGACACAATGTATGCTTTCACTTATAGGACACTCTTGAAATGACAAAACTGAGACGAACAGTTAGCTGTTGCCAAGGGACAGGGATATGAAAGTGTGAGTGTGAGTGTATGTGTGTATGGGGGGGTATGCTGAAGGGGCAACACAAAGAAGTTCCTTTGTAGTGTCAGAGCAGGTGTTTATCTTGATTGGGATGGTGGCTACCTGAATCTTTACCTGGACAGACTGCATAGATCTACACACAGATGCGTGAGCACATGTGAACTGAGCAGGATGAGCAGTATAGTTCAGCAGTCTAGTGAGCAGTATTATACCAGTGTCTGTCTGCTGGTTTGGTACTGTACTAGCTGTGTAAGATGTACCACTGGGGAAAGCCTAGAGAAGGGGTCACAAGGTTTTAATTCATTATTTTTGCTATAACCTGTGAGTAAAAAATTATTTTAAAATAAGTTTTAAAAATGGGAGAAAAAATTTCTTAAGAAATCAGGAACTATTACACAAAGCCACTTATGGGTCTGTGTAAATGATCAGTTCAAAATTTTATTTAAATTCAATAGTATTAAAAGGCCTTATTATTTAAAGTTTTTAAGATTATTTATAAATTAAGTAACTCTAAAGAAAATAATCAGTAAAAATTAATACCTACAGGCACTTTTTATTAATCCCAACGCACTTCACCATTTCTAAGTTATTTTTAAGACACTGGTACTGGTGTCTTACCTCTTTCGGTTATGTTAACTAATAGTGTTGACTCTGACCATCCCAGAGGATTGTGAGCATTCACAGTAAAATTATATATTTCTTGATTTGGAAGCATCTGGAAGAGTAACTGATAGCTTTCATTTATAAGTGCTTCAACTCCTTTAAATGTAACGTGTTTTCTTGAAAAACTGAATTAAAAGAAAAATAAAGTGTAAAATAGGAAGAGAGAAATTATGCAAGAAAAAATGTGCCCATTCAGGCACATTTCTAATAATCTTTATAAAAATTTCATTGTTCTAATTACAAACATATTACACACTCAGAAGAGACAGTATATGATATAGAATATAATTAGTCATAGCCTACTTCCCAGAAACAGAATGTTCACATCTGAGTTTTTCCTTCTCAGCTTTTTAAAAGAGACGCAAAGTTGAGTCTTATATATGGTTAAGATTCGGTTTTTTATAGAATATAAAATTTTACATGCCATATTCAGTTTCATAATTTGCTCATAATAGGAATGCAACAGAACATTTTTTCCCATGTTATTTAACATGTATATCCAAGGTACCCGCCATGTGACATCTTTTCCTGGCTACCATTACCTTTCAAATAAATTGTAACTTGTATTTCGTGGGCCCACCAATGCTGTTGGTCTTCCTGGATTCCAACTACATACAATCTCTTTTAAATCATGTGTCTCACAGTTTAGTTTTTGAGGACGATCAGGTGGATCTAACAGGAAAAGGGAAAAAAATATTATATATAACATTTTTCCTGAAAATCTAATGTTTTACAAAATGTAATGACATTTTACACTATTTCCTTAAAAAAGAAATAGTTTGCTATCTTACTTTTGTGTGTGGGGGGGGGGTGTACTGGTAAATAAAACCAGGGACATTCTACCACTGAGCTACACCTCCAGTCCTATTTATTTATTTATTTATTTATTTATTTATTTTTTGCGGTACTAGGGATTGAACTCAGGGGCATTCTACCTCCGAGCTATACCCCCAGCCCTATTTTTTTTCATTCTTTATTTTGAAACTGAGTCTCACTAAGTTGCAGAGTGCCTAGTTGAGGCTGGCCGTGATCCTCCAGTCTCAGCCTCCCGAATGCTGGAATTACACCTTTTTATTTTTTTAAGACAGGATTTTGCTAAATTGCTGTGGTTGGCCTGGAACTTGTGATATTCCTGCCTCAGGCTTTTTAGCAATGAAGATTTCAGGTGTGTACCACCACCATGTCTGGCTTATATTTTACTTTTGAATAATAAAGAAATTATCATTTCTTTCTATAACATGTTTTATCAGCATTCATGTTACATTAGAAATGATGATTTACACTGAAAAGTGACTGTGGAAATTTCCAGTAGCAACTTGAGAAACCAACTTACCATTTTTCCCTTTCATATTTTTAAGAAGATTAATGTGTTTATTAAAAATTTAACAATTTGATAACTAAATGGACACTTAAATAGTGTTTTAATTTTTTTTTTTTTTTTTTTGGTACTGGGAATGGAACCCGGGTACTTCTACCTCCAGGCTATACCCCTAGAACTATCCTAGAAGTATTTTTATTTTTTATTTGGAGACAGTGTTTTGCTAAGTTGCTAAGTTGCTGAGGCTGGCTCTGAACCTGCAATCCTCCTGTCTCAACCTCCCAAGTACTGGGATTACAAGTGTGTGCCACCATGCCTGGCTTTGTTTTTAAAAATTTAAAGCCAAACTTTTAGCCAGTTTATTAAAATTACATACTAAAAATCTGGAATATATTTAAAAGCTGATTATTTTAGGGTTTGGCAGTTATATTGGGCTAAAATATTTCAAATCCAAACAGAATAAACTAAAAAGAAATGAAACAGAAGGGAAAAAACATGGGAAGATAGTATTTGAAATATAATATACTGATTTTCTTTTCAATGAAATTAACCTATAAAAGAATCAACTGAAGTTAGGTAAGAACTAGGAATAAACCATCTGTATTTTCATATACCAGCAAATATAAAATGAAATTAGAATTTAAAAAGCAATTTTAATAACCCCAGAAAACATCAAGCACTTAGGAATAAATTTACCAAGTATATAAGATCTCATATCGCTAAGATAAATCAATAAATGGAATTCATGGTTTGGAAGACTCCATATTGTAATACTAAAAATTCTCCAAAATTGATGTATGGATTTAATGTAACTTCAATTAAAATTCCAGCAGGCTTTGATTTTGTGTGTGTTTAGGTGGAAACCTAAAAGTGAATTCTAAAATTATTTTTAATAAATTGTGGGTTAACAGGACACTGATAAGGGAAAGAAAATAACTGAATCTCTACTTTAGTGGTACTGGGGATTGAACCCAGGGGCATTCTACTTCCAAGCTACATCCCCATCCTTTTGTTTTGTTTTGTTTTGTTTTGAAACAGGGTCTCGCTAGGTTGCTGAGAGTCTCACAACTTGCTGAGGCTGTCTTTGAACCTGTAAACCTTCTATCTCAAGCCTCTAAGTACTGAGATTACAGGCATATACCACTATACTCGGCTAAGAAAATTATAATTTTCTAAAACTTAAATCTGAACATAACTTCACTGTCACTTGAATTCCAAAACGCATCACTAGAAGACAGAGTAAGGTTAGAGCAACCCAGCTGAGAGGTGCACTCAACCTTGCTTCTTCCCATGGACTATATCAGCATCTGAATTGAATTTATCGCAAGTCACAGAAGAGTACAAGAAAAATCACTGAGCAACCTAGAGAAATAATGCTGAATCCACTCAATCCACTTCACACACTTTCTTCATGAACTAAATCTTTAGAGGAAATGTAGGCTGTTTTTTCAGAATGAGGAGAAGAAGGGAATTGCTGCTTGACGAGAAGCCACAGGGAGGAGGGCAGGAAAACTCTACAGTCAAAAGCAAAAATTATCTGAGGACATTCCACACCAGCACCTGAGCAGGGCAGCCCACCCCCACCACTTCATGAAATAGGGAATTTTAGGTTATAGGAGTAAACTCAGAATTAACAGTGCCCTGAATGATAGAGCATATATTACATACAGAACACAGTGTGAGAGTAAGACTTATGTCCTCTGGCCATTCTGTCGTCCTCAAACTTGTTATTTAAAAGTCAGAGAAGGTACATTATGTTATTGGAAGATTTTGGGTAAATCATCATTTTTTTAAAATTTAGGTACTGAAAGAGAGTATACTTTAATTAAGGGAAATAAATGTATATGAAATAGTTCCTAAGCAATGTAGGATTAAGAAATAGTATATACTGAAGATCTTTGAATCAATAAAGCTATTAACTAAGAATTTAAACTAAACATTAGCAGCTAGATGTTTCAGATCTTATTATAAAACTTACAGGTTACAGGTATGTGGAAACAAACTTAGGACTCAGTTTAAAGCTTGCAAGAATTCTATGGCCATTGTATATTATTCATAGATTCCCACGGTCAGCAATACCACCTCTGGAGAGACTCTGGAATGATTGAGCGGGGCTGTAGTAGGCTCCGGTGCAATTGGGGGATGTTGAATAAAAATAAGCAGGCAGTGAAAACACTTAGGGAGGTGCTGAGAAACTTATTTTTCAGAAAGGGGGTAGTAAGCCAATAATGTAAGCCAATAGTGAGCCAATAGTAAGCCAATCATAGGAATCTATGATTTATAGGAAAGAACAAAAAAGTAAGAGTGAAACAGAATCATCCTGCAGAAAAGGAGTTAAGGCTTTCAAAGAGGACCAAAACAAGTTTATATTCTCTTTAATATTATATACTTACATCCTGCAAAAACGACGGTTCCAAACATGTCATGTTCTGTTGTGAAAACCACATTTGTTCCACTACTTGCAGAAACTGAAATATTACGGATCTTGATTGCAACATTTTCACCATCGAGATGGATAAGGGGACACTTTTTTTGGCCAATCTGTGCTAATAATACTTTTTCTTGACTTACACAACAAAATGTTATGTCTGAGCCTACAAGTATCACTTTGTCTTGAGGAAAAACTTTGTTCTGAGAATCAGGAGTCCCTAGATAAAAATAAAAGGAATTATAAATATTTTAGAAATCTTTCATATAACTTCCATAGTAAATTTTTTCCAAATATGATTTCTTATATAGTCCAGTACATACAAAACAGACTGTTAGATGATTTGGAATAATGCTGGCTGAAATATAAGGTATGTCTCTTAGGTCTTAAAGGAGCAAGACACATACAAGAAGAAAAATAAAACTGTGTGGTTTTATTTATTTATGAAAGAATAATAGTGAGGAATGGAAGTAGATCAAAAGCCAATGTCTAAGGCCACACTGAGAAGTCTAAATGTTCTAATTCAGTGGGCTATATACACATACAAAAAATGCACACCAAAAATATCACTCACTAAATAACTCCATTCCTTTGAAAATTATTCTATGTGGTTAGGGCGGGGGGGGGGGTTGTGGTTAGGGCAAGTGTGTGTGTGTGTGTGTGTGTGTGTGTGTGTGTGTGTGTGTGTGTGTGTGTG